>JXSR01S046936.1:78039-91644 GCA_000969725.1 Ophiothrix spiculata
GTTAGCCAAAAGTTTCAAAGGCAATCACACTACACATGTACCTACTGGAGAATTCAGGGGGAACCCAACATACACAGGTAAAGTCAGGGCCATATTTTATCCATGATAAAATCCCAAGGGGACACTATTATTTTTTTTAAAGATATGCACAGCGTAACTTGTGAACCAGAGGATTCAGAATGGTGCATTCCCTGTGAAGGGTGTCTATAGAAAACTAAATTTGCCTTTGTGGTCAAAATGCAATTTTTAATTTACAATGAACTCTGGAACCAAATATTTGCAGGTAAACACCCGAGTTTTAAGGGTCCGATGTGACCCAATTGTGAGACCAGAAGAGGCTGAAACGATATACTGTCTAAGACCACATGATTGAAATGGATGCCTTATTCAAGACCACCTATTCAAATGGATACCCGAGATCCAAGACTATAGATACCAGATCAATGGATATCTTTTGAAAGCAAAATCAATTTAAACAGGTTTGGGAGCTTTATCTCAGGTTTTCATGCTGGTATCTTCTGTTTTACAATTTAAATACCCAATTCCAATCTAGCAATCTTATAATTTTATGCTCATATATTAAAGACAAACAAAACACAAGTTTCATTTTAATATTACTTGTATATATTGCAAGCCTAAGCTTGGAACATGGTAGTTGCCCTAGTATCCCCTCTTGCTCTCTTCTAAATGTAACAGTAATTATTATGCCTTTACAACCTGTATACAAATATGTTTTTTTTTTCTTTTTTCTTTGTTGCAGATGACTATCGTAAATGGGACCTGGCTCCAAGAGACGCCTCCAAACCACAGAATGCTTATGTGCCATCGAACGCAGCTTTTGATGGCCTCTCTACCTTCACGCGTGACTTTGGCCCAAAGAGAGCAGACTTACGACCAAATATGAAGCCTTCAGACACTTCTCATATTTCCAAAGATCCTTTGGATGATAAAACAAGTCATCGTGTTGATTACATTCCACACCAAACCATCCCACGATATGTGCCACCAAAAGAAACATATCGTAGAAACTCTAAACCATTCGATAGTCTGACAACATTCAGACGTGATTATACTGGAGCAAACGCACCCCGATCAGATAGCTTCAAACCCCCTGCTGACCCACTTCAATCAGATGCCCCATTTGATGACAACACAACGTTCAAAACCGATTATAGACCGTGGGAAGGACAGCGCCCTCAACCGCACGTACCAGAACAATATCAGAAACCACAAGGAGAGATGGACTTGGCTACGACATCCAAAATTGCATACCCGCCTCATCAGATTAGGCCTACTAGCTATAAGAGACCTAAAACGACAGGCCGCATGACTGAAGCGCCATTTGATGGTCGTACAAACTACACTCAAGATTTCAGAAAATGGAACATGATGCCGGAGAGACGCGGTGATCCTTCGCAAAGACCATATCAAAGACCGGACGTTCCATTTGAAGGTACTTCTAACTATAGATCTCACTATATTCCTAAGCAGGCAGCTCCGGTGCGCAGCATGGGTCCAGATCGCATGGCCCATCTTAGCCAAGACCCGTTTGACGATCGCACAATGTACAAAGCCGAATACATACCTAAAGAAAACTCAATATGCCCCGCTGTTAATTTATCAAATGCTGGTTATCAGTTCCAGACGCTAGACCCGCGAGGTCATGAAATCTGGTCCTTGAGGGAAGCGCAGAGGAGCGGCAGTGCAAGTAGGGCGGCAAGCGCGATTGGTATGCGCACTGGTAGCGCGTCTGCTTTTGCTAGAACGTCCCCTCAGCAGTTATCAATGGAACAGGCATCACTAGCTTAAGAAAGTTCCACACTGGATAATTGGTTCAGTCCTGTGGGTTTATAAATCCAGTTGGAGAAGCTGATAGCAGCTGCCTCCTGTAAGATGTAGCTCTTGGCTAGTTGTGGGTCATTTGAATTTTGTGCCCACATTAGCAGCTTAGGATCAACACCATTGAACAAATACATTTTTCTCGATAGAATGAAAGCATGCAAAAATCAGGGTAATGTTATACCAAGCTTTTTTAACCAACAAGTTACTTCTGTCAGAAATTTGTCAATTTTATGCAGGCATTGGTTTTCAAGAACAACTCTTTAACAGTTAAGATATTAATTCTTAAAAAAACATCAGCTCCTTGCCCAGGGAATTGTATTAAGCTATGGCTAATATGCATTTGGCGCATCAACATATTCCTTTATTTATTTATTAGGCGCTTTGTTCGAAAAATAAAAAAAACTGGCTTTAGGATCTTCTATTTTAAGAATATTTTAAGAATTACATGTACCTTTGGTCCTTTAAGTTGTATAGGGCACTTGATAATTTCAAGCATAAACCTAGAGTTTTCTGCAATGATGAACAAAATCAAAACTTTCTGTATACTACAGTTGTACACAAAATCAATGTAATAATGGCACAAGACTGAAATAGTTTAGCTTAACATTTGTTTGTGCATTTGTAGATTAGCAATTTGTTCAAAATAAAAATGCTACTTGGAGCTGAAATAATGTATTATAATATAAGATCGATGTGGCACTATGCAGTGAAATTATTTAAATTTGAAAGAAAGAGAGTAATGAAAATACAGGTATAATGTAGTGCAAATCTCTCATACTTCGTCATTTTAAATTATACCATTCAAAAAGAATGGCTACCGGTATATTTTTCCTTTGATTTGAATGAGTTTGATGTTTTGTCAAATTATCTATTCAAAGAGGCCTGTTTGATCCAATATGGTATTTATATTCTTATTTGCCTAGTGCAAATTACAGCAATGTGAATATCAAGTTATAGACAACGGAAGATATTGAAATGGGTTGTTTACCAGAATGTTAGAAAGGCATGTACCAAAACATAAATGTTCACAGGCTAATCTGTGTGGATCCAATGGTGGGGGGGGGGGGGGGGGGGGGGTAATTGACAAAAAGTGAGACTTGCAAAAATGGCATGTTTTTTTTTTGTATCTCCTGATTAGCAAGGCTACGGTCAGAAGTGAAATTGACATTTTGTCAATATTCTTACTTCTGCTGACAAAATTTCCAAGATATTTGATAAGTCTTTTAGTATCAGAATTCTTAATATCAGAAAGGTTTGCAATTGTGCAATACTTGTGAGCCGTAACAATATCCCCCAGTCTGGATCAGAAGATATGTGACTTCAAATAGACAAATCCATTCAGTCAATAATCAGGTTGTTCATCTCTGTAAAAATATCAATATTGTATCATTGCATTCGAAGTTTGCTCAAATTGTGTATAGTGTCAATTTGTGCAACAAGTCTTTGTTATCTTATAATCTAATATATAATTCCAATATTTCTTCTAATCAATAACTGATGCTTGGTGTTGTAAATTACCAAACATTTTCACCAAATTCTCCTTTACTGATTTTTCATCACCAAGCAACTGTTATTATTAGAAAATAATTGGAATTGGAATTATATATCAGATTCTTGTTGCACCAAATATTTGGTAGCTTATAAGAACCATACCTATGAATTTGGTTTCCTCCCATCAGTAATAGCAGATTGATGAGGCGTGAAAATGCTTAAATTCCTTGTCTATAAAGATGCTATGTGTGGCGACTTATATGTGTCCGATGTGTATGAAGTAATTGTGTACTTTAATTTAAATATTTGTAAAAGCAACAACTCATAATTGTAAATACTTAACAATTTTTTTTAAATATAAATTTTGATGTGTATATGCGGGTACATGAATATTCTTAACTGGGAAAACATTCAAATGGTATACAAATTTCTATAATTAATATGTCACGAAAAGTGGACCATTTTGACATAGCTGAAACCTGATTCTTGAAAACTGTGTTAGTATCAAATTACACTATACTGTTCTTTTTAATGCCACCAGGATATTTTATTACAAAATTGATCACTAGGGTTTAAATTCTTCTTACATTGCAAAAGGTGTTTTTAAAACTTGAAGTGAGTTTTGCTTTTTCAGAATGACTTGGTGTACAGTTTTGGTTCTGGAACTGATATTTGGCCCAAAACATGGTTTATGGAACTGACTTTCTTCCAAGTTCAGGCTATATGAACATTGTGATTCCCCCCTACTTTCACCGTCTTTTTCCCCCATTTTAATGGATGCATCATTAGTTTTTAGATTCAAACTTTTGATTGGGCGCTTAATAGATCCAAGTGTCTAGCATCAATATTTAATAGGAATAATACAGTAGAGTGGAACCTCGTTAACACAAAATCACTGGGGTCAAAGAGTTTAGTTTGGGTTATCAGGATTTTGTGTTATCAAACTGATTTCACATAGGAAATCAATACTTGGGACCCAACAAACATTTTGTGTTATCAGGGTTTTTGTGTTAACGAGGTTCCACTGTATCTTGATTACAAAATCATATCATGGAAACTTTGCTAGTGCTTAATACTAATTTTGAAAGATGTGGAAAGAGATCGAGAATTTCTCTGTCGTCATATCTTGGTATTGGCATTATAAGCATGCTAACTAGTTTTGATCATATGAAACATTTTACACCCATATACTTTCAACTTTTAACTGAACTAAAATCTATGCGTTTTTAATAATCATTGATTTAGGAATTCAGTGAAACTATGATGTATTTGACATCGAGGTAACACCTAACATATCCTTGTACCTATATTCAGTTCATCTATCTCCCAACTTTAGATATATATAGTATATTAGATAGATGGTTGCAGCAGGAATGCTCCTGAACTATGGGTTGTCTCGTATAATACTGTTTATATGTTTGTGTTGTACCGGAACCTTCTGCCACGGTATTTGGTTATTAAAACTCTCGGTTTATCTGAGAGGCCGAATAGCTCAGTGGTAGAGCGCTCGCGCTGCAAGCGAGAGGTCCCGGGTTCGAGTCCCTGTTCGGCCAGGATTTTTTTCTAATTAAATGAAATCCTGGCCTGTTTGTGATTTGTCTTATTGTTATTAATGTTCTAGTGTACGATGCGTATTTCTCCATTTCTTTATCTGATTATTTATTAGAAATACGGTAGTATCAGTTCTGATCTCGTATACTAGTGTGTATCGTTAAAGCTTTATATCCTTGTACCTATATTCAGTTCATCTATCTCCCAACTTTAGATATAATAACACCTAACACTTTACTAGCAAGTTGAAATGCAGACACCAGCTTGTCCCAGGACAAATATCCAATCAACAATGAATCTTAGAAAATGTCTGAATTTATTACAATACAGGTAAATTTGATTGTGTAGTCACTATGTGTTCCAATGTAATCAAATCTAATCTATATTGCATGTATAAAGATACGGTCGCCACACTTATTAAGGCATTCAAGTAGCTGTTAACTCGAATTTCTAAATATTTACCAGTCTGCTGTTAATTGCTCTTGATCATAGTGCCCCTTTATATGCAAGCTATCATGGGTTAAGATGGTTAAGATCTTAATGGTATACTTTGTGCTACATTTAAACTTGAAACCATTGGAAGTGCTAAAACAATGGTATCAAATAGATACTGTTTCCTTGGTGATCAGCTACAACACCAAGATCAAATGAAGCTATTTCTCCTGAGACTCATTTTTAAGTCTTACATGTAATTAAGAGATTTGTTAAAATGACAAAACCTTTTTGAGATTTAAAATAATAAGTCAGTCTAAAAGACTTATTTAGAATAAATCCTGTAGATAAAAAAAAATTGGCAATGAACTAATAAAGCAGTTAATAAGCATACGATAGTCTTACGTTTTAATCTAAAAAACTTTTAAATCCAAAAGCATTTTTTCATTTCAACAAGTCTCAGATTTAAAAGTCTCTTGAATTTTGGAGAGAGAATTCTATGACATGAAATGTTTGAGAATCTCAAAATATCACTTTTGTGTGTATTTGAATTTATCTCATTTTCTTTATTTTGCTATTCAAAATTGTTTTAGCTATTTTTGATTTAGCAACAAGTGACTCTTGCTAATTAAATGCTAGCAATATGTTGATTAATTCTTTTTTACAACTTTGTCAGTGTACATGAACTTTCAGTTTTTATTTTTGAACCCAGGTACGGTACTCAAATTAGGGATATGCCGTTTGGAAATTTGACACCCATGTAAATGCTAATTTACAACAGCGGGGACATTCATTACCAATCTCCCAAATTATGGATCCAATTTATCAAGAAATCACAATTTCTTGTCAAAATTTGTGCAATTTTTTGTGGCACAAAATGTTTCCGGTTTTCTGAAAAAAATCAAAAATTAGACCATTTGGTGCAAATTTTTGAAAATTTGGTAACAAAATCCAATATCATACCAAATTGTGCAAAGAAAAAGGACCAATATTGGGCAAAAAAAAATTAATTGTTGTGTTGCCCTCAAGTGGGATTTCTGAAAAATTGAGTCGGTTGGTCAGAAAAATATATTTTTTTTAATTATTTTTTTTAAAAAGCACCTAAAGTACCAAATTTTGGTGCATTTTCCACTATTTTCTCAAAAAACACCCAATCTGAGCAAAATTGGGTGCTTTTCCGACCCTTATATATATTTTTTTAAATTTTTGAATAGGGTCGGTCGCTGAGGGCAACATAACAATTTATTTTTTTTGGCCTTATTGAAATGCCCTAGAGCCTGGTTTTGCTACCCAAATTTGCAGAACGCCTACTCTTGTACCAGCCGTTCACAGTATGACTTCATTGTCAAATTGAAGGCACAAATTGCTGTTCATGCTCTTAAATAGATATAAACAGAAAGTACCAATATGTAGTTGAATGTAAAAGCAAACTGAAGTATCAACATGCTTAAGATTATTGATACATTTTTAAAAAGTAGTTCATGTTCTGTGCTTCAAACACATAGAACTGGCTTATAAATATTTCAGAAGTTTATCCAAAGTGATTACCGGTACATGATGTTTGTCAGCACCAGTTGCTTGGGAATTTAACGCATGCATCAATGCGTAAATGGAATCAATATCACAAGGTTGTTGTTTGCAGTTGGTAGCATCGGTCGTTACCATAGTTGCGACAATAAGGCTAGGAAGTATTTCTAGAATATAAAATGCCTTAATTAAAAATAGCTGTTGTATATACGCACTGTAAAAATTTATTGTGCTAAGACTAATGAACAATTGATTATGCTGCGTTTATAACTAAAAGAACCAATTATCATCTGAGGATTTAGACCCTCTCTCCCTTATCAGAAAGTGAACATGTTATAGGTGCCATCACTTTGCAAGAATTAGTAGATTCTTTTGAAGTTATGAACGGTGAACCTGCCATGCAGGTAGTGTCAGTTGTTCTTTTGCTATCTTCATTGTAACCATATTTTGACCAGAGGGGGACCACTGGGCTATATTGATGAACACATGCGTGAACAGAAAAACATGGAAAAGGGGTCATTTTTACCTGACCAACATGGAAAGCATTGCACATGTTTATGGGTCTAAAAACACTGACTTTCAACAAAAAGGTGTGTTTTTCAAAAAAACACCCAAAAAATGTCCACAAAAAGGGGTGTTTTTCAAAGCCTGAAGGAAAAATAAAACTTTTAGGGGGGTAAAATTGAGAGTAAAATTGTACGTAAATCCTTGTTTAGGGGTATTTCTTCAAGGGAAGCTAAAAATTGTTTAGGGGGTATTTTGTAAACCTATGTTCACGCATGTGTACATCAATATATCTGAGTGCCCCAACCCCAGATTTTGACTTGCATCTAGCATACTGAGTATTAATGTGTAAGAATATGTATTTAAAAATGTAAATTGGTTTTTAAATATTGTACATTTGAAAAGATTTATATGCAGCTCAGTACTATTCCCCTTTCAGACACTGAAAAGTCATTGACTATATTTGTATTCTTACTTCCTCTGTCTAAACCATTTCTAAAAGCAGATTTATTTTGAAACATAATGTCAGTTTTAGTCAATTTTGGCAAAAAGTATTAAAATAAAATTTCATTTCAACAAGTATTATGTGTCTTTCCAGCTCCTAACAGCCATAAAGTCGGCAGACTTCATTTACATGTGAAAATACATGCAAGGGTCATAATTTGCAGGGGCATAACCAATGGGGGGGGGCAAGGTGAAATTGACCCAAAGCCTGGGGAGGATCGCACCCCCCTCCCCCTAAATTTGACAATGTACAAAAAAAAAGGTCCGCAAAAGTTCCCTAAATGTCCACCAAAAGAACACCCAAAGCACCAAAACACGCCAGTGTAGGTCATTTTTTATTAAAATTCTACACAAAATGCTTGGAAAACTTCTTAAAACCTTCTTTCTTTTTTTTTTTGCTTGTTACTTTGTCAAAACCACTAAAATTTGTTTAGGGTCGAACAAAATGAAAATTTTTCCTCCAAAAGGTCCACTTTTTAAAAATCCGCACCAACGTTTGAAAAAATCCTGGCTACAGGTATGAATTGACCAAGGGCCGACTTTACGGCTGGTTTGAACTGGGCAGTCACACATTTGCCTTTATTAGAATCAAGAAAGAAGAATGTCTAGAAAAGAAAAGTACAACTTAGAGATGATTTTTCTTGTGTCTGATTAGGCTATACTAATTTAATTGTTTGTCTAAAAGCTGCTGCGCGTGTTAGTTTAAACATGCGCATTAACATCGCCAAATTGTAGAAATTTTAATTTTCTTCTAGATATTTTTTTTATTTTTCAACTCCGTCAAATAAAACCCCCATCGAAGATCACAAATCGTGTCCTGTGGATCGCAAAATGGCAGAATAACAAACATATTGTTTTATATACCGCATGAAAACATTCTTGTCATTTGATTGGTTGACATTGCATTAGACTGTTAAAAATATTTGGTATATTTCCTGTTTGACATCATAGCCGTGCAGGAGACTGGAGACCGTGGGCCTACCATTGCCCTCCACCTTCGGTGTCGGGCAATAGTAGGCCCACGGTCTCCAGTCACTTCGGGCAGATATTTTTGCACCATTGCCGTAAATATTTGTATATTAGGCCAAAAAAAAAGAACTCTGTCTCAGCTTACTCAAGGTCAAAACCCTAAGCGCTATGCGATTTGTTTGTTTTTTTAGTAAAAAAGGGCTACGGGGATGCAGAAATACCCCTTAATATTTTTTTTATTGCATTTTTCAGCCACTATTTTTTTTCGCGGCCACTTCGAGGCCGTTTATTTAACTTTTTTCCCAGAAGTAGGGAAAAAAAAGAAAAAAACTGAAAATCTCTAAAAAACCTTTAAAAAAAAAGAAATGCGCTAAATTTGGATTTTTAAAAGCTATGCGCGCGGGAAGCTGAGACAGACTTTTTTTTCTTTGGCCTTATATACCGTTACAAGTAAATATAATTTGATGGAAAATGAATGGCGAACATGGCAAGTGTAACTTTTAACTCAAAAAACAAAAACAGAAAACAGAAAAAAATACCGCATTCGGTTTTCAAATTTAGGTGAGCTTTGAGACAAACAATTAAATTAGTGTGGCCTTAGGGTACTAGATTGTAATGTATGAAATATGTATATAATTATTGTATATAAATAATAGAGATATTAATTTTTGCATAAATTAAAGATGTACTATTGAATAATTGAGTATGCAGAAGACCTGATTAGAATTAAAAAAAACTGAGAAAAAAAATCAACGCCGTACGTTTGTTTTTTTACTAGTCATTGTGAAAAAGCCATTGACCCGTATTTCAGCTCGGGAAAGCTGGTGATTCACATACTCTAAATATGGTACGTGAATTCAAAAAATACCTGGCAGATAGAATTTTTAATTTCAGAGCTTAATTTATAGAATAGGTCCAATTTAACATGAAAATGCTTTGAAATGTTCTCCAATATTCATAGTTTGCTATTTGAAAGATTTGAATATGTGAATTCATATACTGTATCATAAAGTATGTGAATTCCTTTACTGTATGTGAATTCACGTACCATATTTAGAGTACATGAATTACGGAGCTATCTTGAACTTTTGATTCTGATTTTGATTTTAGCCTTCATCAATTAGATGCCTAAAAAACCTGATGTTAGAATTTGCCAATTTTTAATACTTTGCAACTTTCAGAAGTTCAGAAGTTTACTATCCTGGGGCCACCCAACTTTTTGGTAGGGGTGCTAGTACAGTAGGTCCTAATTAACAGCCCGGGTGATTTGCAGGCCTGGTGATTTGTGAATGATTTGGGACCAGGGAGCTGAGGATTAGCTCATAAAGGAGTCTAGAGAACTGAAGTGACCCCAAAATGACTTCTGAGAACTAATTGTTTTTATAAGTTCCATTTGAGCTCAGAAAGCAAAATTTGAATGGAAATGGAGGTCTTAATGGGGAACTTTTAAGTAACCAAGACCCCCTTTTTGGAAATTCAAAAATGTCAAAAAAGGGGGTTTGTGAACTGATTTTGTTTTTAAATAGGGCTTGTGAACTAAAGATTATGTTTGAAATAGGTGGAACTGGTGGTGAAGACCTTTTTCATGTTTAAAAAAACACTGAAGTATGATCAAAGCTAGAAAATTTAATAGGAAAAAATGTAGGGATGGTCTTTTTCCCTGGCTTTGGTCGTAACAAGGCCAGGGGATATTGCATTGTGAATTAAGGTGCATGGCACGACATATGTGTTTTCCGCGCTGGTTAGTAAATTTGTTTGAGCTTTATAGACCATATCGATAATTGACCTACTCCCGCCGTTGATGGGGTAAATCCACAGAGCCGGACGGGGAATCGGAACTCAGGACGAGCCAAGTATGATAAACACACTACTTGCTCTCGCTCTGAGTTCCGTTCCCCGTCTGATTCTGTGGATTTACATCGATATGGTCTATACGGTGCTAACCATATGGCCTACAGTCATGATATCCAAAGAATTCCATGCCACGATTTGAGCTTAAACTATGCTAATCAAGCACCAATTTTAATTGCATGATAAGCAAAATTAATAATGGGTAAGATTGGCATATCTTCCATACTGTTCCACCAATCTCTTTTATGATGATATCTGTGATTCTAGCATAAGACATGCAAATTAAATGGCTCATTTAGACATATCTTTGTAGGCCCAATGACACTCGGGAGGATTGACAAGGTTGCACAGAATTGACAAGGTTGCCCAATATTGCACAAAGTTTCAGAAAGTTACACAAGGATTTTGCGCAACTTTCTGTAATTTTGCGCAACTTTGGGCAACCTTTGGCAACTTTGGGCAACTTTGCGCAACCTTGGGCAACTTTGCCAAACCTTGGGTAACTTTGCGCAACATTGGGCAACTTTGCGCAACATTGGGCAACATTGGGTAACTTTGCGCAACTTTGCCAAACCTTGGGTAACTTTGCGCAACATTGGGCAACTTTGCGCAACATTGGGCAACATTGGGTAACTTTGCGCGACATTGGGCAACTTTGTGTAACTTTGCGCAACATTGGGCAATTTCATGCAACTTTGTGCAACATTGGGCAACTTTGTGTAACTTTACGCAACTTTGGGCAACTTTGCACAACATTGAGCAACTTTGCGCAACCTTGGGCAACTTTGCGCAACCTTGGGTAACATTGGGCAACATTGCGCATCATTGGGCAAGTTTGCGCAACATTGGGCAACGTAATGTAACTTTGCGCAACATTGGGCAATTTCATGCAACTTTGTGCAACCTTGGGCAACTTTGCGCAACATTGGGCAACTTTGTGCAACATTGGGCAACTCTGCGCAACATTGGGCAACATCGGGCAAGTTAATGTAACTTTGCGCAACATTGGGCAATTTCATGCAACCTTGGGCAACTTTGCGCAACATTGCACAACATTGGGCAAAATTGGGCAACATCGGGCAACTTAATGTAACTTTGCGCAACATTGGGCAATTTCATGCAACTTTGTGCAACATTGGGCAACTTTGCGCATCATTGGGCATCATTGGGCAACATTGCACAACATTGGACAACATTGCGCATCATTGGGCAAGTTTGCGCAACATTGGGCAACTTTGTGTAAGTTTGCGCAACATTGGGCAATTTCATGCAACTTTGTGCAGCATTGGGCAACTTTGTGTAACTTTACGCAACTTTGGGCAACTTTGTGGACACTTTGCACAACCTTGGGCAACTTAATTTGCGCAACATTGGGCAAATTTGCGCAACATTGCAAACATTGGGCAACTTTCGCAACATTGGGCAACATTGCGCATCATTGGGCAAGTTTGCGCAACATTGGGCAACTTTGTGTAAGTTTGCGCAACATTGGGCAATTTCATGAACTTTGTGCAACATTGGGCAACTTTGTGTAACTTTACACAACTGTGGGCAACTTTGTGGACACTTTGCACAACCTTGGGCAACTATGCACAACATTGAGCAACTTTGCGCAACCTTGGGCAACTTTGCGCAACCTTGGGTAACTTTGCCCAACATTGGGCAACTTTGCGTAACATTGGGCAATTTTGCGCAACATTGAGCATCTTTGCGCAACCCTGGGCAACTCATGCGCATTATTGGGCAAGTTTGCGCAACATTGGGCAACTTTGTGTAAGTTTGCGCAACATTGGGCAATTTCATGCAACATTGGGCAACTTTGTGTAACTTTACGCAACTTTGCACACTTTGCACAACCTTGGACAACTTTGCGCAACATTGCGCAACCTTGGGCAACTTTGTGCAACCTTGCGCAACTTTGCGCAACATTGGGCAACTTTGCGCAACCTTGGGCAACATTGGGCAACTTTGCGCAACTTGGGCAACTTTGCGCAACATTGGGAAACTTTGCGCATAAAACCTTGTTTTGGATTCTATGTGAGACCATTTTGGAAACATGTGAGAGCATTCTGTTTTTTAAAGAAATGCTTTCTCAAGACTCACTGAAAGCGGATACCTTCTAAAAAAGTTTTTGCTAATATGTATTTAGATTCAACACAGTGAGACAGCAATGTAGGCAATGCAATGTTTTGGATGAACTATAGGACTCTAGTTTCACAAAAACTGTCCCAAGACCCAACATCATGCTATTAAACCTCATTTGTTTGATCTTCCTTTAAAGGGGAATTGGACAAGTCCAGCATCATCCTCCAATTTTTCCCCAAAACATTTTGAGATTTTTGCATCATTTGAAGTATTAGTGGTTATAATGACAGCATTCAAAGTTCCATTGTCAAATTCAAACCCTATATATCAAAACATTTAGATATTCTCTTATTTTTAATTATCGTTGTCGACAATGATAAATACTGCCCTCTATAGTTGGACTTCTAGAATTGGCCTTTTCAGGAGGCTACTGAAAATTTAAAATTTCTTTTGATTTTTCTGCAATCTATGATGTGAAAGGAGTGTTAGACAAACAAATCTTTAACTCTTTCTCAGCATCAATTGTATAGAATCAATATATACGTTTAGAGAATTAGTTCATACCCAAAATCAACAAATAAAATAAAATTCAAATTTTTGACTTTTTGGAAGGTTTTGATCAAAATGTTCCCGGTATCTGGTAATTGAATGTTATTTTGAAACATAGGAAATGTAAATCATCCACAAACAAAATTTCAAAATTTTGTCCAATGCCCCTTTAAGTATCTCCTTTTGGTGGCTTCAAGCTTTAATTATGTAAAAGCTTGTTTATTAAAAAGGATCATGGTTAAAAATACCTGTTAGGAAATGTCAATATTTTTAATTTAATTGATAATAAAATTAAAAATC
>JXSR01S046936.1:115527-127431 GCA_000969725.1 Ophiothrix spiculata
CTTTGGCGGCAAAGTTTTTTTTTCCCAAAAAACTTCCATGCCCCCCCCCCCTGAGAATCAAATGGTGCGCCCCTAAAGACATTGTAATTTTAGATAAAGAGCAAAAGTGGTTTAAGAGAGGAGTCAAAGAAGCCATCTATGTCCGTAGGGAGGAACCTTAACAGAGGAGGGGGCCTTAGACATAATCTTCGCAACACATACAACCCAGCGATCAAGAAAATTCCTTTGCGTCTCTCACGTGACTATTCTACACCGTCACAGATCAATAAGCCGACTGAAGATCACACGGCCGGATGATGCTCCTTGGATGAGGATTAACCCTAACTCCCAAACGCTTAAAAACTATCTAAGTCCGAATACGTCATACAAAATTTGCCTGTTTCCCCTGGGATTTGAACCCTTGACCTCTTGCATCCCGTTCCAATGTCCAGCTATGGCAAGCCACCGAGTATGGCCTGCCATGGCAGCACTTTCGTGGCCATCTGTATCCCCGGTCTATGACGTATTTGGACTTAGGCGAATTTCTTGATTTTTGCTTGTTGGATTTTGTTGGACTGTGACGCGTTAGGCTTAATACTGTAGCTATCAAAAAACATAAGTCCAGTTGACCAGATTTATTTAATATCTTGCTATTAATGAACTTCACTTGATTTCTAGAAGTCAAGTTAAGATCAGTAAGCCCTATATTGTGTGTTGATTGTCCTCACAATATACAGATATATTTCATATTTCCAACCATTTTCTTGAAATGAAACTTTGCTGGTGTTTTGAAGTAAGCACAAGGATTGTGAATCTGTCGAAAAATAAATTTTGGCAAAATACAACCTTAGCACGTATTTTCACCTGTAGCACAAAATAAAGGTTGCTGCATTTACGGCTCCTTTGAAATGGACAGTCACAATTTGGCCCTGGTAGCTAACACTTACACCTTATTACAAGTGACAGCTCCAATGGAGGGGGAGGGGGAGGTGGTTTCCAATGGAGGGGGATGGGGGTGGTTTCATGAGGGAATCTTGTCCTCCCCAATCAGCATGATCAGAAGCTGCAATGTAGGATCTGCAAATAATTGCTTTTCTCCCTTCAGCCGGACGCCCTTGATCGAATGTTGCTGTTTCATGGCAAAAATTAGGTTTAGAAATTAGTGCGCTCTCATTTCCCTATACAAATGTTGCTGCCATATTCATTCCATTTATGCCGAAAAAAAATTGTTTGTTTGTCCATAACGGCCTCTGAAAAGGTAGTTTCGGTAGGGTGGCTTTTTTTTTAAAGTAATATTTTGTGTAATAAATGTACATGAAACTCGCCTTAAAGAATGGAAAAATTGAACAAGAAATAAACTTAACTTAAGAGAACAATATACTGCTGATTCTTAAGAGGTCTTCTACATTGGTAAATACAGTTCATGTCGATTCATATCATATTTTTACGATTTGAAGACTTTCTCTGTGAATTTGTGTATCTTTTTATAAAAATCCTCAAATAAGAGTTGGAAAATAAATAAAAAATTATAAAGCACACAGTCGGGCCAAATTTTGACGGTCGGTCGGGCGAGGAAAAACAAACAATTTTTTTTTGGCCTTAGCACACTTACTTAAATTAGGGCACTTATCACGTTTTGTCACCTTGATTTCTACATCTCAATATATGTAGTAACCCTGAAAATAGGGAATCAATAAGCAAACAAGATTTGATTTTATGTTCGTCACACATATACTTTATCTTTGAGCAAAATTGATCATGCAAAGATGCAGTTACTAATTAAACAGGAGCTACCTCCCAAATTTTAAGCATGATGTGCTGTTCAATAAATAGAGTGGGTACCTGTGGGAATTCTTAAAGTTTTGGTCATATTATGCAACAACTTTGATTTGGTCAACATTTGTGGGTTGCTCTGGCAAAATGAGAGGAAGTGTCGCAAATCTACATTTTGAGTAAATGGCTTCTAAAGTTGAAATATGGTGAAGAAGTCAAATTTTGTTTTTTGACATAAAACGCATTAATGCATAAGTGTTTACCTATACCTACAGTTTTGAAGGTCAACTTTGCCGGGAAGTGCAATTATTCATGGTTAATTGATTGCATGGTGCTATTATACAATGTAGTAATCAGTATCTTTCAAATTGTATATTCAGTGGACTGCTTTGGATTTCAATCTCTAAATAAAGAATGGAGAAAGAAAGTGTGACAAATTATATATCATTCAAAAGCTGAGATTGTAGAGAATTAAAATTTGTGACATTCCTCTCATTTTGTCAGTGCACCCCTCATTTGGATTTGTAAGTAAATGATTTTTATTAAATTTTGGAATAAAATAAATATATAAAATATAAATAAACATGCCTTGAATTTTGAAAATACCTGGTGTGCTTCAAATAGCACTTCCCAGGATATTCATGTGTGCTTTAGGTGTGCATTTTGTATCTTATTGTCTATAATTTTACCAGATTTAGGTGCGATGAAAATCGCACTCCTCAAGATCATTTTAGGCGTGTGATGGTGTGCTATCGCACTCACACGCCTCAAACTACAAGGCCTGAATATTTAAATACTTTCTATATCTTAGACTCTTATTCACTGCTTTTAACATTTTGTTCATCCCTAGGAGTGTACTGGATTTTGATTTTGAGAAGCTCTGTTCAGTGTCCCTCTCCCATCTGAATGTCTATGCATGTCTTGTGTGTGGCAAATATTTTCAAGGTAAGCCTATTGTAAAAGTGGGAATTTTTGTGATTTTTCTCGCTCAATTTCTGCTGCACTAAATATAAATGCGGTATTGTGTGTGTACCACACACATTAAAATTTTGATATGTGCAAAAATAAAAATGTGCGATATCGGTAAAATGTAGCCTTGTGTGTGAAGATTTCTTTTCAATTTTACAATAATTTACACAAGTGTGCAAAATCAATTGAGTTGTTCCAGCTAATGATAAAAGAACTTATATTTACCATCAAGTTATGAAATCAACTTCTGTTTCAATTTCTGTATTTTCCAAGAGGACATTATATACTCTGTAAATCTTGAAGTATGCAACAAGCAGCCGATTAACGCACAAAAACCAATATGACCATACGTTTTAAATTAGCCTGTATTTCACGAATCATAACAACATACCAATATTCAAATTGATTTATTTACAATGTTTGTCCATGTGTTAGCAACTAAATTAGCCCAAGATTATGAAGAATTCATGTTAAAAAATATTAATACGCAGTGATTCGGCTTTAATCAATCATTGCTAGTCTCTTACACAATACAAAACTATCAGTTCATAATGTTGAAGAATAAGGGTCTTGTAACAGAGTCGGATTGCTTGTTGCATACTTCAAGGTTTATAGAGTATAGTGTTTTAATTTTGCTCTGTAAACTTACAGAGCAGGACTTGGATTGCAAGGAAATTGTTACATGTAGGCATACAACAGCCCAAAAGGCATTGTGCTATGGTTGATCACTTCATTGTACAGGGTGGACCAATAAAAGCGTTATTGAAGTTTAATGTCACGTAACTTAAAATTGGAAAATAATTCAACAATAATGTTTATATATTCATAAATTGAGATATCTTGTCCGTGTATGGTGAAAATTTAAAGTCAAACAAAGCTTGCATTGCAAAGTTATTCACATTTGCGCAAAAAATGCAGAATTCCACTTTGCCCACGGCCAGGAATACTTTAATGTTCGCTAGAATCATAATTAGGTCTACAATCAGCATGGTTTTTATTTCTTTATAACGTTGATGCTTATCATCATCGTATTAGAGGTGCATATCATTGACTGAGAGTACTATTGACATGCATGCATGCATCACAATAACATAAGTATGGTGTACTTCCATAATTTAATTTCCATAATTTAATTTATTTGGCGCAAAGTTCAAATCTACAAAGGCAGTGCATGTATTTGGTCGTTTTCATTATAATGTTGTAAGGCTGTAAGAGGAGGAAGTTCACAAGTCGCGAGAGAACATTTATTGCTGAACGGTTTTTTAAGAACTGGTAGGTAAGCTAACTCTGTAAATAGTCTGTGTAGATGGTACACGTGCATTAGCAATTGACTATTTAGAGCACGTATCTGCAAAGACTATTTACAAAGTTAGAACAAAGTTTCACCCCTTTGGTACTGTTTTGAACAGGGATAAAGAAAATAGCGGGATCTTGAACAGGGAAACCTGAAGCAAACATTGATGATGTAAATGCAGAGTTCTCGATGCAAGTTCCTTCATCACATTTTTAAATCTAATCAGCAACGCAAAACCAATCCTAATTAAGACAGATATTATAACCAACGCTCATTGTGTGCACACACCCATGTAAACTTGCCCCGTGGACAAACCTGATTTTGACTCTTTTTGCGCAAATGGCAATAACTTCGCAATGCAAACTTTGTTTGACATGAAATTATCACCATTTTAGGACAAGATATCATAGTTAATGAATATTTAGAAATTAATCTCGATTTATTTTCCAATTGTAAGTTGCGTGACATTGAACTTCAATAACGCTTTTATTGGTCCACCCTGTAGTTACTGACCCTTTTATAGACTTCCGCAGATATATGATTGTTCACAGATATGTTTATCATGTTCAGTTAGACTTGCAGCTCTAATTAAGGGGTTTTCTCAGAGATGCAGTTGCTTACGATGGCCGGGTAACGTTTTTTTCATAAATAGTAAAAAATCAAAAAAATGTTTGCATCCGTTTTGCGTGTTCATATTTCAATGCACACTGAACGCATGCTTTACTAATGGGTTTGGTTAATCACACGTCACATGGCTGCGTAATATATACATGGGAAACTATGCAGACGCAGATGTGCCATCAAAGTAATCAAATTTTATTGAAAAATCCCTGTTTTTGTAATATTTCTCGAAAACTAACATGTTGAACCCTATTTTTTTTATTTCAGTATTTAGAAGTGCATATGTAAAAATTTAAGAAAATAATGGAGAATTTACTATTTTACAAACACATAATGTTTGACATTTTGGAGCTTTGCCTATACTATGTGTGGTAAATCGGGTGATTGTTAAGGAAAATATGTACTTTTTGAAATGGCTGTATTTGAAAAACGAGCACAATGAGATATATTTTTTTAGTTTAGATTCGTTATCAGCACAAATAAATCTACCAAATACTACATTTTTAAGAAAATCAATGGAGATTTTGCATCTCTGAGTAAACCCCCTAAAGAGTTTTGCTCAGGATAAACATCATCCAGTGGCCAGAAGTGCATGTATATCATTGTTGGTCTCTGAAAGTTTACACACTAAAATATTACTCCTTGTTTATTAATTTGAAATTATACTGGAAAATTTTATAATAATCTTTTGCAATAATCTTTTGCAAAAAATAATGCTCTCTTTGCATGATAACTTTCAGGTCGTGGCCAGAAGTCCCATGCCTACACACACAGTGTGCATGTCAGTCACCATGTATTTCTCAATCTGCACACACTGAAATTCTACTGCCTGCCAGATAACTATGAGATCATTGATTCATCACTGGAAGACATCACAGTAAGTTATTTAGCACATGTACATAAGAGGGTGTATCAAAAAGGTTTTTTGATTTGATTTGATTTATTCAGGTACTCATAATATACATTTTTACGACTCTAAAATTGATTTAAAAGCATATTAAAGACATAGGCCTATATTGCACATATTAAAACAAGTAATTGTACAAGTACCAAGAATAGCCCCAAAAGCCTTTATCAAAAAAGCTTATTTCCATTGGGGTCCTGAAAAACAATATTGGAAGAAGGAGATAGGAAAAAAAACCTGAGGGGAATTAATGAGGTTGCGATCCCAGAAATGAAGTAAACATTTTCAGTACTTCCGGGTTATCGGCAGCCATATAACAGAAAGTTACCATAATTGTTAAGCTTATGACAATCTTTGTGCAAATTTTTATGTTGAAAATTAGTCTGTAATAATCACCCATCCTTCATGAAATGTAACACATCTTTCCCTCTTGTAACTGACTGTCCACAGACTGGTATTGTAGGGATCATCTCTATTGAAAAAAAAATCTGTTTTTATATCTCAATGAAAATCAACATTTTCATGTCGGTCATGTTTTATTACGTCATTGTGGCGTCATTTATTGATCGAGTTCCAAAATGTTGGTATCAATGAAAAGAGGAAACCCTACTCTTTACTATGGTATCAAACAATTAAAACTTTGGTTGTGTCATTTGGATTTATTTACTGGACCCTGTAACCCTTCAAATGCAGGGACTTAATTATGCAGCATGTCTAAATTTCCTCCATGCAGCTTATCAATCGCCACCTGCAAAGAATGTAAAACTACACGTATAAAACTATGTTGCACCATAATGTACATAAAGTCGAGTGACTATTCTGACCACATTTCATTGATTTAGCTCCATCCCTTCTGGGTAAAGCTTTTTGATAACTCTCGTACAATGGTTGCCTTGACCTTGGTGCTTTATGGCGACCAAATCTGCTCTAGGTATAGGTAGATCATAATAAGTCACAAGTTACGACTAATACCGTATTGTTCCTATTAATCGCCCACTGGGAGGCGACATTTCATGAATGATGGGCGATTATTAGAGACTAATCTTCAAAATAAAAATTTGCACAAAGATTGCTACATAAGCTTAACAATTATGATAACTTTCTGTTATATGGCTGCGGATAACCCTGATGTACTGAAAATGTTTACTTCATTTCCGGGATCGCAACCTCATTGATTAACTTCCAGTACCGTTTCCTGGTACTCACAATTGTTGTGAAATGCTTCAAAATTGAATGTTTTTAATTCTTCTCTTTGAAATTATTTGGGGTGGGCGTTTAATGGAGCATATGCGATTAACGGTACTTTAATATGTAAGTGGTAGTTTTGGCTAAAACTCATTTTTGGACTGAAATGAATGCACCGCAAAATATAATATGTATGCAACCTGCACTTTACAATTTCAATGTGTGCAAAATTAAAAACCAGCTTTTAGTATATTTTAACCTAACAGGACTTTATCCAACACAATCCAACAAAAATGAATCAAGAAATCATGATTGAATACGTCACATGAAAAGAAAATTGCTGCCTAGGCTGGTCCCACTTTGTGGTTTACAATAGGCGGATATCGGATAGTGATTCGACTGATCAAGGTTCAAAGTTGTACTTAAATTACAGACTAAAATGTGATTGCTTTATTACAAATTTTAAGTGTCTTATTAATATTCAATTTCTCCACAGTATGTATTAAAACCAACTTTCACAAAGCAGTTAATCCGAAGGTTAGAGAGAAGCACCAAGTTATCCCGAGCCTATGATGGCACTACCTATCTACCAGGGATCGTAGGCCTCAACAACATCAAAGCGAATGACTATTGTAATGTGTTACTGCATGTAAGTAATAATGGGTCGTGTTGATCCATAGAATTGAAAAGAGCACTCCGTTGTCCTGCGCCTGTGATGGTTGTTTTTATCTACCACGGATTGTAGGCCTTGGGCCTAAAAAAAATATTTATTTGCCCTCCGCGATCAACTCGAAAATGCCAAAAATTTGGGTCGGGTATTTAAGTTGTTGTTTTTTCTTCAAACACCTAAAATTGAAAACTCAATATTTTCGACGGAAAATGTAAAATTTAGCAGTATAAAGTCACATTTAGTAGTATAAAATGCATATTTCCTCTAAATAATGACCCACTATCTTTGATTAAGCCCTGCATTGCTTGGTATTCGCGATAAAATCCATGGAATGACATCATTCTTTAAAATATATGTGAAGAGTAAAAAAAAAATGTCAACCGACCGACCGACCCAAAATTGTAATTTTCCACTGGAGGGCAAACAAACAATTTCTCATTACATGTAAGGAATAATGAGTGGTGTACTGTTAGTTGACCCATACATAATTAAGAGAGAAGCACCAAGTTTTCCTACCCCTAAGATGGCACTACTTGTTTATCACAGACCATATGTCATAAAAACAACAAAGCTAATGACTATTGTAATGTCTTACTACATGTAAGTATTAACGGTTTATGTGAATAAACGACAGAGAGATGTTTCGCCAGTTGACACACACATTATTCTATAGAGAAGCACCCAAGTTAATATCTTGTGCCTATGATGGTAGTTCGGACTTTAGGTCCCATCCAGAATTTTAGGGTTAGGGTTTAGGCCAGGGTTAGTGTTAGCGTTAGGTTTAATTTAGGGTTAGGTTTAGGGTTAGGGTCAGGGTCAGGTTTAGGGTCTAGGGTTAGAGTTAGTTTTAGGTTTAGGGTTAGGGTATAGTTTCTGATGGGACCTAAAGTATACTTTTTCCGGTAGTTCTTATCTAGGGTTGAAGGCCTAAACTTGTCAAAGCTAATGATTATATTGTATTACACCATGTAAGTAGTAATGAGTTGTTCGTGTAGTAAAAAAATGATATCAGAGGGAGCCCCACAAAGCTCTCGCATGATCTATCTGTCCTGGAATTGAAAACAGCTATTGCAACATTTGAATAGTTTGGAGACAGAGACCTACTGAACAAAGTAGGGTCTAAAGGCGTATTTATATAAAATTAAAATTCAACTAAGCATCTGTATTTGAAAATTAAAATGAGTTTTTTAATTGCTGTTTACAGGCCTTAGCTCATGTGACGCCTCTACGGAACTATTACCTGGATGAGGATAATTATATCTCGATCAAGCTCCCTCCTGAAAATTAAAATGAGTTTTTTAATTCCTGTTTACAGGCCTTAGCCCATGTGACGCCTCTACGGAACTATTACCTGGATGAGGATAATTATATATCGATCAAGCTCCCTCCTGAAAATTAAAATGAGTTTTTTAATTCCTGTTTACAGGCCTTATAGCCCATGTGACGCCTCTACGGAACATTACCTGGATGAGGATAATTATATCTCGATCAAGCTCCCTCCTGAAAATTAAAATGAGTTTTTGAATTCCTGTTTACAGGCCTTAGCCCATGTGACGCCTCTACGGAACTATTACCTGGATGAGGATAATTATATCTCGATCAAGCTCCCTCCCGGGGACATCATGTACCTGCTGTCCCAGAGATTTGGTGAATTGATGCGCAAGATGTGGAATCCCCGTAACTTCAAGGCCCACGTCAGTCCTCATGAGATGTTACAAGCGGTGGTGTTATGCAGCAAGAAGAA
Organism: Ophiothrix spiculata; assembly: GCA_000969725.1. Classification (NCBI taxonomy): domain Eukaryota; kingdom Metazoa; phylum Echinodermata; class Ophiuroidea; order Amphilepidida; family Ophiotrichidae; genus Ophiothrix; species Ophiothrix spiculata. Next base: position 124,667 of record JXSR01S046936.1, read on the forward strand.
GTTCCAGATCACTGAGCAAGGTAAATATCCGATATATGGTTTATGGTTAAAGGCGCAATTCCGGAATCCTGTGATTTTAGTTTGGTAGAGTTGACCCAGACCGAAATACTCTCACCTGTTACCTAGCCAACTTGGAGGTAATGTTTCTGTAATTACAAGGCAGCCTACAGGGTGGACCAATAAAAGCGTTATTGACGTTCGATGTCACATAACTTAAAATTGGAAAATAATTCGAGAATAGTTTTTATATATTCCTAAACTATTGTATCTTGTCCTTGTATTGTAAAAGTTTCATGTCAAACAAAGCTTGCATTGCGAAGTTATTGCCATTTGCCCAAATAGAGTCAAAATCAGGTTTGTCCATGGGGCAAGTTTACATGGGCGTGGTTATAATGTCTGTCTTAATTAGCTGATTGGTTTTACATTACTGATTAGATTAAAGAATGTGATGAAGGAACTTTCATCGAGAACTCATCTTAGAATGTGTTCTGCATTTACAGCAGCAATGTTTGTTGCAGATCTCCATGTTCAATATCCCGCTATTTTCTTTATCCCTTTTCAAAACAGTACCAAAGGGGTGAAACTTTGTTCTAACTCTGTAAATAGTCTTTGCCGATTTGAACTTCGTGTCCAATATATAAATTATTTAGATTATTATGGAAGTACACCATACTTTTGTTATTGTGATGCATGTATGCATGTCAATAGTACCCTTAGTCAATGATATGACACTTAATACGATGATGATAAGCAACAACATAAAGAAATAAAAAACATGCTGATTGTAGACTTAATTATGACTCTTGTGAACATTAAAGTATTCCCAGCCTTAGACAAAGTGGTATTCGGCGTTTTTTGCGCGAATGTCAATAACTTTGCAATGCAAGCTTTGTTTGACATGAAATTTGCACCATACACGGACAAGATGCCATAATTTATGAATATATAATTTTATTCTCGAATTATTTTCCAATTTCAAGTTATGTGACATTGAACTTCAATAATGCTTTTATTGGTCCACCCTTTATACCACTATATAAGCATATCATTTACATTGATTTGGATTTCTTCGGCATTTTGAATTTCTGAATTATTCTAATCAAGACAGCAATGTCCTGAAAATTCAGCAAAGTATCTGATATTTATGTTGTAGGCTATTAAGACTGCCATTTTGGTGAAAAATTACATTCAAGATCATAAATAGTAGTTTGTTTTTGTGTGTGAATGAAAAGCAATTGACTTTCAAAGGTTTAACAATTAACTGATGTCTTCTGGAGTAATTAAAAGTGATTCTAAACTAATTTTGTGCATGCCAGAACAAAGGTGATTTGGTATTTGGCTCAAGATGCGAGATGCCGCCTAGTACTGGCTATTAGATATATAGTACATATATGCATGAGTCAATATTCTGGCTCGTTTTATTAAAGGGTTAAAAGAATTAAAAAAGTACAATCTGATCATTCATTTTGTCAGCCTTTTAAAATTGGCTACTGTGTTGTATTTATTGTCAGGCCCTTGTCATTATTAGAAAATGGCTAATTTTCTCACTTTCCACAAGAATTCAAACAATTTTGCAACAAAGATTTCATCTTTTTAATTTATATCAGTCAAGATGCCTTGTCTATGAATACCATAAATACCTCTTTTAACAACCAGAAGCAGCAGTTTTTATGAGATATTTTACTACTCTATACTTGATCAACACTAAATAGGCGGGAATTATGAGGTTTTTCTTCATCCGCAAGTAAACATAATCCAAGTTACACATGCGCCGTAGATGCTAATGCATGAGTCACACGTGCACACGTGCTGCTTCTCCAGCAGTTATACTGTGTCCAGTTACGCACACACTTATCTGTATCAATTCACGATGTGAAGAGGCCTGTCTATTTGGTGTTGATCAAAGTATAGGCTATTATATCTTTTCTACATTCACTCCATAACATTTTTGTTTTTGGGGATTCTGCTGAAATGAATTTCATTTTATGAATGCCATACATGGCTCACTTGAAAAAGCCAGAAGCATTATTATCGATAAGATGTTCTGCTACTCCAGGGCCCATATCCATCCAAATTTTAATTCAAAAGGTTTTTTTCATCTATATAGGTGACCCTGTTGAATGTCTCTCTTGGTTTATGAATGCCATGCATGCCTCACTCGAAAAGGCCAGAAGCATTATTATCGATAAGATGTTCTGCTACTCCAGGGCCAATATCTATCCAAATTTTAATTCAAAAGGTTTTTTTCATCTATATAGGTGACCCTGTTGAATGTCTCTCTTGGTTTATGAATGCCATGCATGCCTCACTTGAAAAAGGCCAGAAGCATTATTATCGATAAGATGTTCTGCTACTCCAGGGCCAATATCTATCCAAATTTTAATTCAAAAGGTTTTTTTCATCTATATAGGTGACCCTGTTGAATGTCTCTCTTGGTTTATGAATGCCATGCATGCCTCACTCGAAAAGGCCAGAAGCATTATTATCGATAAGATGTTCAGCTACTCCAGGGCCCATATCTATCCAAATTTTAATTCAAAGGTTTTTTTCCCCAATCTATATAGGTGACCCTGTTGAATTTCTGTCTTGGTTTATGAATGCCATGCATGCCTCACTTGAAAAAGCCAGAAGCATTATTGTCGATGCTACTCCAGGACCCATATCTATCCGAATTTTCATTCAAAAGGTTTTTTTCCCCCATCTATATAGGTGACCCTGTTGAATTTCTCTCTTGGTTTATGAATGCCATGCATGCCTCACTTGAA
>JXSR01S046936.1:127906-138423 GCA_000969725.1 Ophiothrix spiculata
TATCTATCCAAATTTTAATTCAAAAGGTTTTTTTCCCCCATCTATATAGGTGACCCTGTTGAATTTCTCTCTTGGTTTATGAATGCCATGCATGCATCTCTTGGGGGAACAAGGAAAGCTGGCAGCATTATTATCGATAAGTTACTCCAGGGCCCATATCTATCCAAATTTTCATTCAAAAGATTTTTTTTCATCTATATAGGTGACCCTGTTGAATTTCTCTCTTGGTTTATGAACGCCATGCATGCCTCACTTGAAAAAGCCAGAAGCATTATTGTCGATGCTACTTCAGGACCCATATCTATCCGAATTTTCATTCAAAACATTTTTTTTCATCTATATAGGTGACCCTGTTGAATTTCTCTCTTGGTTTATGAATGCCATGCATGCCTCACTTGGTGGAACAAGGAAAGCCAGCAGCAGTATCATCTATAAAATCTTCCAAGGTAGAATGAAAGTCTACTCAAGAAAGGTGCTGCCCATGGATATCTCGGAGAAGGAGAAAAAACAGTTGCTGAAAACAGAGGAATATAAAGGTATTTTGAGTGAACTTTTAAAATATTTTATGAGTAATATGAAATGTAATGTGTGTTCTAAATTCATCCAGTAAGTATAGAATAGGAATTAATAACCTGCGTAATAGCGCGATCCAATCGAATAAGATTATTTCTACTTTTACGCAAACAACTGAGCAGTGATTATCAGGTAACAATGACTTCTTATAATGACCTGCGTATGTGATGTCATTAGCGCTGAATGCGTTTTCTCATTACAAAACGCCAATCAAGCGCTCATGCATCATGCACACGCGCGTTTATCATATTACACGACGATAGTCATGCCTGAACTGATCGAAATTCTCTTATAGGGATAAGTAGACATTAAAGGCATCAAAAAAGTCGAAAGATGATTATTATTGACCATCGCTCCCTCAGAAAAGTACCTCGGATTTTAAACAATGACCTCAAAAAAGATGGTGCACAGTTATTATTGTCTAAGTAGATCTGATAATGACCAGTACCAGGGATAAGATGCTTGTTGAAGAGTAGGGCAAAAAAAAAAAATTGTTGCCCTCCGCCGATCGACCCTATTTTTCAGCCCGACCCAAACTTTTTTTTAGTGGAAAATATATTTTTTTTTTCAAAAAAGGGGGAGTGGGTTGGCGCAGCGGTAGTTCCCTCGCCTTGCACCAATGAGGTCCCGGGTTCGAGCCCTGTGCCCGGCGCTTTATGTGCATTTGGTTTTCAGTCCATACTCGCTTCCGCAGGTTTTTCTCCGGGTACTCCGGTCTTCCTCCTGCATTCAAAACTGGATTTAAAAAACATCTTGGAGCCCTGTTGAAGATAAGCTTCCTTTAGCTTACTTGGTACCAGTACCAAGGGTACCAAGTGGGGTTTCCATGGCGAAAGCCTAAACAAGGTGATTTTTCTCAAAAATATGCAAAACTTACCGAAAACTAAAAAATGGAAAAAAAAGTTATATTTTTTGCTTTTTTCGATATATTCAACCCTCAAAATGTTTAGGATGTCCAGAATCACTACAAGAGGTATTTGATCGTTTTGATTTGGATGTCGCGGAGGAAGTTGGGAAGGCTGGAACGGCGGGTCGACCTAGCGATCCGTGGAAGAGTATTGAAAAAAGAAAACGACTGACAGACCCTCTCTGACAAAAGCTGTGGAGGGCAACCAAACAAATTTTTTTTGTTGGCCTAGTGAAGCTGGCAAATTATAAAGGAGATACGGTGCTTACCATCATTTTGATATGACCACCCGTAAAATCCTATGTAACAGTGATGTAGCCAGCATATGGCAAGGGGAGCAGAATGTGCACACACCCGGGGAAAATCAAGTAAAAATCTGGACAAAATGTCTTTGCCCCCCCCCCCCAAACCAAAATAGCTGACTACGCAACTGCTATTGCTTCCATAAATTGTGTGTGAAACAAAATGCACACGCTGTACATGCGTCAAGCGAAGGTTTATGCGATCTGCGTGGATATCTGGCCATTCCATAAAAAATAATCGGAGGTACAATAACTCTGCTCCTTGAGCGACAAGAACATGGCGGCAAGTACCGCTTCTCGATTTTAAGGTCTTTAGATGCTGGTCACCAGTGTTCCCGCTAAGGCCGTATGTCGCGAAATTGGCGCAGAAGCTCAAAAAATTGGCGCACAGGGTTCCCAAAACAAAAAGTCAAAATAGGGTTTTGGTTAAACACAACATTCACTGATTTCAGTTTTATTCAGATTATATTCAAAATTATTTTTCAAAATTAATTTTTGAGGTGATCTTTCCAAAATTGCCAATGGCGGGATGTAGTTTTTTTTCTTTTATGTCGCTTTGGCGCAAAGTCAAAATCCTTAGCGGAAACACTGCTGGTCACAGGATAGCAAAGTATCAGAGGATGCTGGCAACTGCTTATATAACAACTGATTCAACACATTGCATTACAGTGGAACCTCTTTAACACAAAATCTGTAGGGCTACACATTTTACTTTGTGTTATCCATCATTAATTACATACAAATTTAGTGCTAGGGACTTGAAAATTTAGTTTGTGTTCCACTGTATTTACTAGGCCTGGGATTTTCCAGTAATTAAGTACCTGGTTACCCTACTTAATTTTCGGGTAGGTACCCAGGTACCCTTACATTAAGAATAAGAAGTTGATTGGAATGTAAGAATGTAAACAAAACACGGGTATGGTCAGTGGTGTAGTATGTAATTATCGTCATAAAATATGTCATCTTCGAATAACATCAAAAATTTTGAAATTTTACCTCTATGTGCGACTGATTTATGATTAGTTGAGCAACGTTTTTTTTAGTTAATCACTGCGTTGTGGATATTTATACTCCCATTCGCCACTCCTGTAACCGGGTAAACTTAGCTCAGGCGGGTATCTTGGTACCTGGTTTTAGTCCCAGGACTAATATTTACTGATAAGAAATTAGTGCCACAAAAGATCCCAACCTGAAAATCCCTTTTGTTTACTCCTGACCAGCTATACAAAAAAATTCAGATCGATCGTGTCGTTTTTTAGCTAATTAGCATAAATTAGGATTTTGGGGGTGTGCAAAAAATGACTTGCCTATAAAACCACCTGGAGTAATATTTTCCAAATTTTATTTCAGCAATGTCAATGTATTCATAATCTCCTAATTTGAGCCAAATTTCATTGGAAAATTCCTTCGGGAAGTTGTTTTTTCAAATTTTGGCCAAAATTGAGATGTCGCGAAACAAAAATCGTTTATTTGGGCGCCATTTTGAAACGGCACGTATATTTTATTTTCCCCCCTCAAATATGGTTGTTATTAGTGTACCTATATATGGTGTAAAGATTATTAAAAAGTTTGGGTGGGAAAGTGGTTTTTATATGGGGGAGCCCTTATGCACTAACGGAAGTGCGGGGTACCTTATTTGTGTTAAGTGCTTTTAAAGTATGTTTATGGATTATACAAGATTTTTTTACCTTCTCAACTACTTTTTTTCTTCCAGAAACTGTGACAGATTCGCCATTCTTGTATCTCTCTCTGGATATCCCATCAGCCCCTTTGTTTAAAGATGAATTTGAACAAAACATCATTCCTCAGGTGCCACTTGCCTCTCTTATGGCAAAGTATGACGGCACAACAGAAAAAGTAAGTAATGGCCCATAGTTGTTAACCCACCCTTTTTAACAGGTGGGTTTGCAAAATCAAGAAAAGAGATAAATGGGTGGGTGTTCTTTATTCCTTGGTTATAAAGGATGGTTTTGTAAAAAGGGTGGATCAGAATTATAAAGGGTGTGTCCTTGACTGAGACTAAAATTTTGATCAAATGCAAAAAGCGAACCCTAGAACCCTATTTCATTTTCAGACTAGTGAACCTTCGGACTGACAAAGCTTCAGAGTAACAAGCTGTCATCTTCAAAACACTCAGTATTAAATTTTTGCAGGTTGTGCTAGGAATATGAAGGGTAAGCCTTCCAAATAAGCTAGTACACATATTGTGGTGTACTGCAGTCAAATCTAAAATAGTCAAAGGATGGGTTTTGACTTTACAGTATAAAGGGTGTTTTCATATAAAGGGTAGGTTAAAAATAAAAAAGATGGGTTAAAAATGGCACTGCCAACTATGATGGCCTTGGGTAGAAGTCAGGATCTTCCCATCATGCCTTGCTTCCAATTGGTATTTTGTACAGATTGAATGGTGTTAGTGATAAAACATATCTGAAATGCAAAATTGGATGAGGAGCACTAATTGTTTCATTACTAACACCATTAAAAGTGTCAAGCAATTAGCAGTTATTAATATAATTACATAACAATAAAGTATTTCTTCATATAATCACGCATAAAAGGCATTAAAAATGTCAAAAGAGCGGTTATTAATGACAATAATAACTTTGCACCATCTTTTAATTCGGTCATTGTTTAAAATCGGAGGTGTTTGTTTTGTGCCTCAGTACTTTTCAGCTCCCTCAGAAAAGTACCTCGGCCCAAAACAAACACCTCCGATTTTAAACAATGACCTCAAAAAGATGGTGCGCAGTTATTATCGTCTAAATAAAATAATAAATTTAGATTGATCATGTATGAATTAGTACACCTTGTGAGGTATGACAGCACCAACTTCATCATGCAGTATGTTCAGTGGCGTAGCCAGGCCTTTCTCCAAGGGTGGGCAAAAAGTTACCGCCCAAGATTTCTCCAATGAATTTTATCGAGCGACTTTACAGGGGTTCCAAGGGGCCGACTCGGCCGGGTTTTTCAAGAAAAAACACCAAATATTGTGCTTTATGAAGTTTTCAACCTAATTTTTAGCAATTTTCAGCTTTAATTGTAGTAATTTTATAAGAAAAAGGCAATTTCCTGCCCCCTTTATTTTTCTCCCAGGTATTCAAAATTTCTCCAAGGTGGGCATTTCGCCCACCTTGCCCACCCCTGGCTACGCCACTGAGTATGTTATATTCATACCAGGGAATACATAAGATCGGGAAGTGCCTGACATATCTGATGGCTCACCCCGAAAGGGTGGACTTTGCACATGATATCAATTTTGATTTTATCATTTCATCTGTTACAGCATTTTCTAAGCTTTAAAATGACACCTTACTTGTTGAAATTGATCATGGTGTTCAAATTTTACAACAGAAAATATGCTGGAAATTCTTATTTTTTTCTTTATTTTTTGCTGCCTATTTTCACCAGTTTCTTGAAAAGTGTTGCAAAGTCCCTCTTTTTGGGGTGAGCCATCATATATTTGGAAAGTGGCGCAGCTTATGGGCGCTGCCATTTTATCGTTTCTCCATATTTGGAAATTGTCTGCGCATAACTGCTGTGACATTACGCGATCATATTTTTGACGGTGCATTGCGAAAAAAACAGCATTTATTATTTTCAGATCGTCGGTCGCATCACATACTGTTCTATATTACATTTTTGAATTTGTTGAGAAAATTTGTCTGGATTGATGTATTGATGATTTCTTCATATCTACCCAGTTACAGGCTTTGATTTAGCCAGATAAGAAATAATTAATAATTTCACAAACTGCGCTATATGCATAAATTACGTACTAAAGTATAGCGTTAACAACGCCTCACATACAGATCTATTTCAACTTCGCGAAGAAAATTTTTTCACATATAGATCTATATCATATAAAACAGTTTGACGTATTGAATTACTGTACTAAAAGATCGCTAAATGTAAAAATAGTGTTTTCACATAGAGATCTATAAGTTAAGCTATATTAAATAGGGTTTTAAGTAGTATTTTTATTTGAAATTAAACATAATAAAAACTTTGAAGTCTTTTCTTTAAAAAAATATTAGTATCAGAAGAAAAGATAAGTGCTAAGGCTCTTCTATGACACAAAGTCTACGTATGAATTTTCAAATGCGATTTTCTCGAAATGCGTCTTTCGTCATATAGAACAGTATGTGATGTGACCAAAATATTGATTAATGTGCCATATATATTAACATTACTAAGAATTTGATATGTTCTTGAAATTCATTATAGCAAAAATATAATGAATAAAAAATCAGTAAAATTGTGTTAACCGCATATGTCACATGAAGAACAACATGCGAAATATCCCAGATGTACAAGCAAAAAACAAGCCCATGTCGCTTGGTGATAAATATTTTTCATGTGTAATTTAAACATACAGATAGAATCTTATGAGATTGGGCATCATGGATCCGTGCAGAGCCCTGTTCATGCCCTCACATAATTGAAGGAGTAGGCGCAATATAGTGCTAAACCTCTTTCTAAGTTACTGGTTTTGATTTGAATGATTTTTTAACTACAAAGATGAAAAATAGTTTTTGAAAAGTTTATTATGATGAAGTACATGGGTGAATGAAAATATGTTGACCAAAATTGAAGTCCCACATGATTTCAATAAAACAAGCCAGTCACTTGAAAAGGTAGCACAATATTGCCCCAAGATCTTGCACATTACAATTTCTAACTTTCTAGAAACACTAGATGCAAAAGTTTTTTCTTTTTCTAAATGCTAGATCTAAGAGAACTTGATGTAAGGATTATGAATTCAGTGATTCCAGAAAAAAAAATCCAGTGTTTATAAACGATTTACAGCTCTGAATATAATTCAGGGGCAATATAGTGCTAAGCCATAGTGTCTGATTTTTAAGCCACCCTTAACTGATGTTGCTGGAAATAGTATACATTATGATGATAATCAAACTCAACCTGACATGTTTTGCCCAAAATTAGTTTAAAATGATGTAATAACTTGTTTTAAATGCATCTGTTTCAAAACCAGAACAAAGGTGGTCGGAAAATAGGTGTGGGTTAGCACTATATTGCGCCTACCCCTTCAATTATTAATCTTCAACTAATACCGGTAATTTCTTTGCAGGAATATAAGACGTACAGAGACTCTACCGTCAAGAGATTTGAGTTGACCAGGCTGCCGCCTTACTTAATGATGTGCATGAAACGCTTCAATAAGAACACATTCTTTGTGGAGAAGAATCCAACCATTGTCAACTTTCCTGTCAAGTAAGGGCGAAAACATAGTCGGCAGGGATGCAAGTTTTCAGGAAATTTCCTGAATTCAGGAAATTTTACTGAAATATTTTGTTTTCAGGAAATTTTGTCCTGTTTAAAAGAATAGGAAAAGCGTTCTTTTGTAGGAGATTTTTAAACATTTCAGGAATTTTTTACTTCAGGAACTTACATCCCTGAGTCGGCCTCGAAACAAAATATTCGCTACCAACATTTGGTCGTGACGTCAAAAAGATGAGTGACTTCAAATAAAATAACTTCAACACCGAATTGAGACCAAATAAAATTTCGCGCTAGATTGCACATGTATTGAATTGCCATATTCATTGCACCAAATGTTTGTTAGGCCAAATAAAGAAACAAGTTTGTTTCTGGTAACCCGCGCGCGTTTCTGTTAAGTTACATATTTCCCGCATTAATTTTTTTTTTGTATTTCGTATTAAAAAATGAATTTTTTAATTTTGATAAATAAAACAATTTTGTAAAAAAGCTTACTGGCGACTTGCGTAAAAAACTTAATTACAATTAATCGTTCTTTTGTGAGAGCCAGCGAAATATTTAGCGCTTCTATATAAGATACTGGCTCGAAACTATGGTCCACAACCATATTACCCGATGCAGAATTTACAGTCATACTGTGCAACGGTCGAACAAGTTCGAATAGGCTATGCTCTCGAGATAAAATTTGGGTCAAATCAATATGAATGGATGCATGTTGATGTTCGTTTCTTTACAGTCTGAATATCAGCTGATCAAGCTAGCATTTTTTGTATTAAAAAAAAAGAAAAAAGAAAAAGCGCGTATCGCATTGCATTTTTGAAAAGTAAAAAATAAAAAAGTGCATACCGCATTGTACTTTTCAAGCAAGAGGGAAGAAGAGGAAGGGGGAAAAGGGGAAGGAAAAGAGAAAAAGAAGGAATTGAAAAGGGAAAGGAGAAAAGAAAAAAGAAAGAAACTATTATTTCATCTAAAAATAGGCATTTTTTAGCTAAAATAAACAAATATGTCAAAATATTTTTGCGCGCGCGTTAAAAATTTTCAACAAATTGCCCCCCAGTGGTTGGCGCCGTCACTGCCTCCAAGCCAGTACAAAAATCGGGAAGCCACTATTCTTCATCCACAAGTAAACATAATCCCACTTACACGCGCGTCGTAAGTCAATCTTCAAAATGAGCTCCCCGTTTCACAGCTTTTTTACTCATTAACGCGTGTTGTCAAGTAGTACCCACTGCAATTCACGAAGTTGGATGTGATTGGTTGTTACCGCGATTGTCACACCAAGTTCTTGTCATTGGGGAAAATTGACCAGTCATAACAATTGTCATGTGTCAGCTTTGTCAGTTGATTTAAATTCTGAATGTGTATACGCATGGACTGTGTAGAACAGGAATTTTTAACTAGCGGCGTGCACGCCAAATTTGGTGCTTTGACAAGTACTGATTGGCGCTTTTTACACTCTAAAAACAAAGAAATACATTAGGAATACACTGAGAAATAGGCAAGTTTGGTGCTTTCCCTTACAATTTTTTCATTTATGTGGCACATTGTAAGGACTAGTTGAGAACGTCTGGTGTAGAAGCTTGATTGTTTGAACGCAATTTTCAGGGAGCTTATTAAGAAGATAGATTTTAGAATACTTATGCGCGATTCATAAATACAACGTGCGCAGGTTTATTGCATTTTTGCTGTGTTCAGCTAAGCACACGCTTAGTCTGTATCAAGTCATGATGGGGGGACATGTTGGCGTCAAAGCAGCAAATATTCACAAATTAGCACTTTGCTTCAGATATGCTAAATATTTTTATGAAGAAGAGTAGTCCTATCTGTTAAATTGAAAACATTTAGAATTGAATTCATACGTTTTTTAGGATTCAAATACGCCACAGAGTTGTTCACTGCGAATCAACAACGATGCATCCATGCGTCGGCGTATTTTTATCACGCTTGGGCCCTCGTCCAATAAAAATACGCAGACACATGGATGCATCGTTGTTGATTTGCAATGAACAACTCTGTGGCGTGTTTGAATACCTAATCTAATTTAGTACCTTTTAACTGTATAGGTACAACAAATTTTGTCATCAAAGCTCCAGGTTACGAGGTGTTATGTCACAGATTTTTGGTTATGTTATCCTCTAACATTTGACTTAACTATGTGTTGCTTGTAATAGAATATACAAACGCAACATGGTTTGAGGGGAAGTGTCGCAAAATACTTTCCCAAGGTGTTGGATGAACGAGATTTCCTCCCGATGTGCAATATTTCTCCAAATAAACCATGTTGTATTTGTTTTACTACACCTCAAAAAAGTCAAAAATATAGCTTGAAAATGAACTTAAAAATCAACAAATTCAGTAATTTTCAGTGAGCCAAACGGTAATACCATGCGGAATTTGTCCTACTTTCCCGCGTGGATGTAAATATACAGGTGCAACGAGTAAACGCATACTCGTAGTAGTCAAATATACTTTCTTTACACGTCTCCGCTATTTGACAAAACAAAAGACTGCATTAGTTTATAAATATTTAAGAGGTGTTGTAATTAAAACTCGTCTCTATAGGCAAAATAATAATTTATTGGACAATTTAAACAAAAATCCATAGTAGGGGTTGAATTCACAAACAATAGGGCCCTGTACTCTGGATTTGCATTTACACTGTCCAAAAAATTATTGTTTGGCCTATAGTTTGATATACTCTTGTGTTTTCATATTTTCTTACAGGAACATAGATCTTATTGATTACTTGGCAACAGATAAAGCTGTAAGAGACGCACATCCATTCACAACCTATGACCTGATAGCTAATATAGTACATGAAGGCGAACCCGGGGAAGGCAAGGGGACATACAAGGCGCATGTGTTACATAAGGTATGGTAGGATTGGATAAGGTAGAATTTCCTGACCCCAGTTCAGTATCAATTAAAAGCCATGTACATTTCTGGGGAAAGAGTTTTCCCATCTTTCAGACATCTACCTTACACTGTATGCATGACACACAAATTCAGCATTTGTATACCAAGGAGCATAGTCCGATTGCTTCAATATTTTTTCAAACTTTTTGAGATTTTGGTAAAAAATATTGCTCATATTTTTCTCATTACATAATCCATGTGAAATTTCAGGGCTGAAGTATGTTCCGTTTTGGAGATAATATACGAAAATGTGTCTAATTATGGTAACCATAAGTAATTTTACACAGTAATTTCTAGGTGGCTCTAAGATACACAATTGCCCAAAAAATCAAAACAGTGGGTGTAATGTTCTTTCAAACTGTTTCTAAAGTGCTTGTAGTGAAATTGAAATGATTCAGCTGAAAAAAGCAGTCAAAAAAAGGAGGAAAAAAAGGGCAAAAGACACATTTTTAGACCTTTGCCTTAGCAAGGCAAAGGTGTATACATATGGGGTTGGTGCGTCACGCTTAGAAATGCTATCTACTCTTTCATCATTTATCGTATGGTTGTGAAAATCGCTGTGTTGATGTGGTTCCGGGGGG
>JXSR01S046943.1:3033-14082 GCA_000969725.1 Ophiothrix spiculata
TAATAACTTTAATATCATTATTCGCATCGCAGTTTTAAACAAATTCATTGATAGAGGAGACTTGCAGAATTATTGTTGGACCAAACATGGTGCAATTATCTATTAAAAACAATGTAATGTAAAATAACGTCAGATGCATCGAGAGCACTTCCATACTGAGAAGAAGAAATAACTTGTGACTAACATGTAGGAAAGTTTCGCTAAATTTATCTTCTCGAATTGATTATTGGTTTGTCCATAGTAACCAAACAATGTTGAATCAACATACATAAGACACTCAATATAAACATACCATAATGCAATCTCACTAAACCTAAGAATTGGAAAACAAAAAAATGGTCCAGTTTACTGGAAATTCAATGCATCTCTTATACATGATGAAACATATAAAAATAAACTTTGTAATTTAATCTAAAATTTCAAGAATAATTTAACAATACTAATGTCTGAAAACAAGATATATGGGTATTGTGCAAAAGAAAAATCAAAGACTATACAATTGAATACTGTAGTATCAAAACACAAACTAAGAAAGATGTAATAAAAGTATTGGAAAAAGAAGTAGCAGATCTTGAATAAATGTTATCAAGAAACCATCAAAAATTATTATACTGAAGCAAAAAGTAAGCTTGAAAAATTGTATTCACAAATTACAAAAGGAGCAATAATAAGATCAATGGTAAAATGGTAAGAAGAAGGTGAAAATAATACAAAGTATTTTATAGGTTTCGAAAAAGCGAATAATGTCAAAAAATCAATTGTGGAATTGAAATCAAGGACTGGAAAAACGGTAACAAAAACGGACGACATACTTAATGAAACTGTTGATTATTATACGAAATTGTATAAATCGAAAAATATTAATGATGAACAAATCAATAACTATGTAGAAAACACAAATGTAACAAAACTTAGCGAAGAAGATGCTCTTTTATGTGAAGGACCATTAACCATACATGAATGCACTAGGGTAGTTAATAATTTCAAACAAAATCGATCACCCGGTTGTGATGGGTTATCACCAGAATTTTATAAAAACTCTTTGGACGTAATAAAAGACTTAGTTATTGATTTTTAAAACTGTTACATTAAAAAGGGGATAAAAATAATCTTGATAATTATAGACCTATTACATTATTGAACTACGACTATTCTTGCAAGAAGGGTTCTAAAAGTAATAAAAATATAGTTAGTAATGATCAATGCGGGCATATTAAGGGATGATTTATTGGAAGAAATATTAGAATTATTAAAGAAGTCATAAATTTGTGTGAAATAAATTATACTGATGCTGCTATGTTTATTGATTACAAGAAAGCTTTTGATTAATTCAATATATCTTTTCTAAATAAATGTATAAATAAGCTTGGATTCGGAATTAAATTTTCAAACTGGATTAAAGCTATTTATAATAACATAGATAGTAGCATATTAGTTAATGGTTGATTATCTAAATCATTTGAGATCGAAAGTGGAATTCGCCAAGGCTGTCCTCTATCAGCTCTTTTATTTATCCTAGTTGTTGAATTTATGTCAATAAACATAAAACATAATACAAACATTGAAGGCTTTAAATTTTACGGTGATCCTAAATTAGAAACTAAAATTATTCAAATGGCAGATGATACCACACTCTTAATAAATAACATGTCCTCAGTTTTAAACAAAGACAAAACATAAGGCATTTACCTCGGCAAAAATGATAAAGATTACTTAAACAGCGATATCAGATGGTGAAATTCTCCTGTCAAAAGTTTAGGTAAAAAAAGACACAAGTGGAAGACTTGAACTGGAATCCACAACTTGAAAAATTAGAAAGTGTAATGAACAGATGGAAAGCCAGAAAGCTTACATTTTATGGCAAAGTAACGATATTAAAACACTGGGTATTTTCACAAATTGTATATAATGCCTCATGTATTCGACTTCCAGATGTTATTATAAAGAAAGTTAATAAATTAATATATACATTCTTATGGGGTTCGGGGAAGGAGAAAGTCAAAAGAATCGCCACAACCAAAACAATGTCTCAGGGTGGATTAAATATGATAAATATTGAAGCACAAATTGATACATTCAAAATTAAATGGATTCAGAGAATGATGGACACAAACAAATGAATGTATTTGGGCAAATATGATTAGGAAAATGCTAAAGCCTTTTGGAGAGTTAGACTTAGTTCTTGAATTGAATTGAAAGGAAAATGATGTACTAGACATATTTCAAAAGCAATTACCGGAATTTTATTTTGACGTATTCAAAACATGGTTCAAATTGCAAGAAAAAGTCTACAATGAAAATATCGTTACAGAAAACGAAATAATCTGGGCTAATAAACATAATAGATATAAAGGTAAAATCCTTTATAATAAAAAAAGATTCAGGCCGGCATAGTACGAGTAAAAATTTAGTAACAGGTAAAAGATTTATTAACCTTGCAGAATTATCTAGTAAAATTAATTCTGCCTCAACTATTTTTGATTTACATAAATTAATATCATCAATTCCAAAGGAATGGAAAGAGAAAAAAACTAAAGGAAAGCTTAGCACTGATAACAAGCAGTCATCTACCATGTTTGTAATCAATAAAGCGTTAAAACACATTTGTAATATTAATTACAAAATCTTTATATCAACAATTTAATGCTCATGATGAGGTTGTTCCATGTATCAAATACTGGGCTAGTGAAAACGTAAACTATGAAAACTGGGAAAACGTTTTTCTTTTTAAGATCAAGAATAGAATCCTTAACAAAATACATGTGGGTCAATTTGAATATAACATTCGTAACAATATGATTTGTTGCAGGAAAAATCTTTTTATTTTGAATTTGGTTGAAACAAATGAATGTCATTTTTTTGTAATGTCATCGATGATTACGACCATTTTTTTCATAAAATGCAAAGAAAACAAATATATCTGGCAAAATTTTTCAAATTTCGTTAAAAACATGATGAATATCGATTTTGAGATATCATTATATAACATTATATGTGGGTTTAACATTGATAAAAATGAGTTTGATTTTATTAATATCTTAATTGAGTTAATATCATTTGCAATTTATAAGTCCAAAATGATCTACAATCAAACTCAAAAAATGACTCCAAACAATATCTTGTTTTTATAAGAAATTACGAAGCTGTATGACATTTTATCAAATACAAATTTGTATTTCGTACGATGAAAGACTTGTATGATTTTAAGATTTATTGGAATATCAGATGAATTTTATAAATCTAAATTTTGTGCTTATGAACTGTGATGTAAAATACACTTTATTGAAACATCAAAAGAACAGAAATAGAAAAAAAAAGAAAGATGTGTAAAAGATATTGAATTAAGGCAATTGCTATAATACCTCTCTGAGGTTTAGAGAGAAAAAAAAAAACATGTAGGAGAGTGACCAACGTTTAAAGGCGGAAGGGTCATTCATGGATATGTTGTCGGCCTATACAGCAAAACATTTTTTTATATTGTTAATAAAAATATGTTTTCTTGAGGTTTTATCTTAATAATTTATATAATAATATTAAATAAAATGTTTTTAATTTGTCAAAATTGACCATATTTTAAAAATGCTTACTTTTAATAGTGCACATTAGCATTATTACTTAACTATAATAGGGGCGGGCTTTTTCGACCCACCTCACAACCGGGGGCGCGGATTCTGCCCTCCTTCCGATCTCGGAAACCGTTTGACGAAACATCAAGTGTAGGGTACTGGTGGATAGCTATAACCCTCACAAGTCAATTGGTACCAAAAGAATAAGTGACGTCATGTCAAAAAACGCGAAAATCACCAAAAATCGCCAAAATCATGATTTTTCGCTATTTTTTCGAGCAAAAGTTGCAATTATTAGCAACGATGTGTGTCAGACTATACTTGCACATGTTCTTACTCCAAATAAATCAAATAAAACATAGTGGAAGTGTATCCTGAAAACAAAAATAAGATTTGTATTGAATTTCTGAATTTCTATTGAAAATCATTTTTTGGTCAAGTTTTCGTTTGACCCAACGTACCATTCCGCAACGCCACGTCTCAACCCTAGGTCTGATTTTCACAAAAATAGTCTTAAATAAGCGCAAGGCTTTAAAAAAAAAGTCAAGAAATTTCAGCGCGATAAAATAAAAACCGGTGGAGGTATAACAAACAATGTCAGAGGGGGCGGGCTCTTTTAGGGTTAAGAAACATATCTGAGTTACATTTACAGATTCATTTTGAATTATCTACCTTTTAACACGATTAAGCTGCCTAGCATTTCAGAATATGTTCTAGAAGATCTCAAGTTCTTGAGATTTGCGCAAATGTTCTTCATGATCTTCCTGATTTGACAGGTAATGTTCTGTTTCAGCTCATTAATGGTCCATCGTTTTGGGATGTACTATCCTTTAGATAACCGCAAAAAAAGACCACATAAAGAGCGTGATGGGCCATGATTTGTTTGTCTTAAAGACGATCGCGGTGATAAGTTGCTACATGTAGATTTTGTTTAGTTTTTGTCAGTTAATATATAAGAGTCTAAACTTCAAAATTCAGAAATAAAAAATGGGGGTCACCGACCATCTAAGCGCGCTATGACGTCATATATGATGACGTCATTTTTCTTTTAATGAACGATAACTTGAAAACTCGAGCGTTAGATTACTTGGTGTAATTAACCTTTTTTATCTGTTCAATATTATACAACCGAATTTCGACATTTCCGATGATGAAAATTTGTTTTTTAGATTTTACCCCATATAATTTCATCTCACGCTATCTTTTTAAAACAGTCGGTGATCCTATAATTTTTTCTCGATTTGACATCCACTTGACATTCACAATTGACCAGCCAAATATAAAAAAATTCTAAAGGTAGCAAATATGTGAAAAATCAACATTTTTTAGTATAGGAAAACACACGTAAAACGTTTTATCACTGAAGGCCCGTTGGCTCGGGAGCACTCGTAGCAACTCGTTACTATTTCGCGCTATTTTAGGCACTTACCGGGAAGATATTGCGTAAAAACCTAGTGCGCGCGTTGCGTTATGCATATTAGGCGCAAATCTTACGCTTAGATACCACACGCGCGTTTTGTCAAAATCTTCCCGCCACTGACCAACAAATTCTGTTACACTGCCCTCTTGAATAAACACCGCGATCGTATTTAAGCAATTTGATCCTTCCTTAAAAATGCTGATAACGCCATTCTAGTATCGTCATGGTGAAGTGACAGAAGATTGTCAACAATGGTTCAACCACTTTAAACTTTCAAAGCTTCCTCGTCATCTTAGGAGGTTACTGCTTGCACCATGTTCTATTACCAAAAAAAAACCTCTGAAAGTGTCTAGAGATACGAATCTTGGTTTAAAGTTATTAGCATATAAAATGTGAGTTAATTTTTGGACACACTGTAGTTGACATACGAACTTAAAGTGTGTCCAATTAAAGGATGACTACATTTCCTAAACGCACAAATAATGTCTTTGCTAGAAAACCAGTTAATTGTTTTGAATGCTGTTCAATTAGCTCAGTGGTTATTCCCTCGCTTTGTAATGCATGACTAACCCGCACATGTATCCGTTGTGGATGTACGAGGATGACCAGAGTATCCGGATAAGATGTGGATGTGAGTAAGGACTAAAACCAATTTTACATACAACGACTCAGTGACTCAGTGGTGCCAAGCGAGGGGATATGTGAAAGGGCCATATAGCAAGCCAACTTTAGGTCGGTATAGTAAATTACGTTTTATGGACCATTGAAGCCTAATTTAGTAAAAAATCACGTCTAAGGACGAATTTCTAATTTCATCAGATATATTACCTTTGATGAAGTGTATGCTATCATATTAACCAGGGCCCATATTCATGAAACCCCGCTAACTCTAGTTGGCTGCTAACCTATTGTCTACTTGTCAAATTTTGACAGATAAACAATACGTTAGCAGCCAACTAGAGTTAGCGGCGTTTCATGAATATGGGCTCTGGTCCCAACATCCAAATCATTGTTTTACAAACCAAGATAAAAATCTTTTCTCTATTCAAGTTTCACTCAGTACAAATACTTTAAACTCGGTTTTTCTTAGAACTAAACTTGTTCAAGTCAGTCCGATGTTTTTCATCAATTTCGATATAACTTTGCAACCGAACACCCAATACTAGTAACCAAAAGCAATGTGTTATTTTAAAGCCTTAAATGGGAAAAGGATGAAGAAGAAAGAGAGAGAAAGAAAATAGATGGAAAGAGGGAAGGAGGGAAAGAGGAAAAAAGGGAGGAAGAGAGAGTATCATCAAGTAGGAATCTTTGCACCAAATTGAGTGATTTGATTTTTAATATTTCAAATGTCACTCTGTTAGAATATTTTTGTTACTCTCGCTGTTGATGGCAATGGAAGCTAAATTATCATTTATTCATTTTTAGTATAATGTGCTAAAAACTCAACAAAAATGGATAATGCCAATTGTATCTATGGCTTTGAAGATGTTTCTTTAATTCATAGTCATGGCTATTACATAATTTTAGATACTCTACCCCTTATGTATGAAAAACATGAGATACATAGTTTACCATGTGAAAGTTGGCAAAAATCACATAGGACTCATATGCCTCGGTTTTGAAAAAAGATCGAAGCCTTATACCTTACTAAAGGGGATCTTATTATTATTTAAAACATTTTTGGGAATATCTGTCGATAATTTGTCCGAATTTTTGACAAGGACACTGGCAGGTTACTCGATTTTGCATTATCTGACAATTTGATCCGCAGGGAATTTGATTTATGAATAGTGGTAAGTTGTCTTAACGCGAATACCTTTTTAATTGCATTATTCGATTGATGTGTTACCCCTAGGGATGCATAATTATGCGTCAAGTCTGCGGCGATCAATCTTCATGTCAAGTCTATGCAAACATAGCTGTCCCCTTCTTATCTTTTAGATATACCTCGTCTATTTACAGTGAGACATTCAGGTATGAACCAGGCCATTTAGTGTGTTGTCGCTATAAGTTATTCAATAGATGTGTAAATTACGTACCGTATTGACCTATATACCATTAAAAAAATGCAGAGTCTATGCATATTAGTAAGTTATTGGTCCATATTCTTGCAGTTTGTGCCTAATGCAACGAGCAACAATCTGCTTAATTTTTTAAACCTCTTTTTTGACTGGCATCTTTCACCAATAAATTTAGTTAGGCGTATAAAGACATTAAATATTAGCTCTGACTTTTCCTCTTGGTTTTGCTTCTTCACTTTACTCCTCTTCTTCTTCTTCTTCTTCTTCTTCTTTTTCTTCTTTTAAACTTCATCATCATCATCATCATCATCATCTTCTTCTTCCTCTCCTAATTTTACAAAAAGCGTATGGCTAAGAAAAAGACTTCGGCTATTACATTATTTTATATACTCTTCCCCCTTATGTATGCAAAACGTGAGACAGTTTACCATGTAAAAGTTGGCAAAAATCACATAGGATTCTTATGTCTCGGTTTTGAAAAATGATCGAAGCCTTATACCTTACTAAAGGCGTTTTTATTATTGTTTAAAACACTGTTGGTAATATCTGTCGATAATTTGTCCGAATATTTGACAAGGACTCTGACAGTTTACTCGATTTTGCATTATCTGAAAATTTGATCCGCAGGGAATTTGATTTATGAATAGTGGTAAGTTGTCTTAACGCGAATACCCTTTTAATCGCATTATTCGATTGATGTGTTACCCTAGGGATGCATAATTATGCGTTAAGTCTGCGGCGATCAATCTTCATGTCAAGTCTATGCAAACAAAGCTGTCCCCTTCTTATCTTTTAGATTTACCTCATATATTTACATTGAGACATTCAGGTATGAACCACGGCATTTAGTGTGTTGTCGCTATAAGTTATTCAATAGATGTGTAAATTACGTACCGTATTGACCTATATACCAATAAAAAATTGGTCTTTGCAGATTAGTAAGTTATGGGTCACTGATATTCTTGCAGTCCGTGTATAATGCAACGAGCAACAATATGCTTAATTTTTTAAACCTCTTATTTGACTGGCATCTTTCACCAATAAATTTAGTTAAGACATTAAATATTAGCTCTGACTTTTTCCTCTTGGTTTTGCTTCTTCACTTTACTCCTCTTCTTCTTCTTCTTCTTCTTCTTCTTCTTCTTCTTTTAAACTTCATCATCACCATCATCCTCTTCTTCTTCTTCCTCTCCTACTTTTACAAAAACACTTATGGCTAAGAAAACGACTTCGGCTATTACATAATTTTATATTCTCTTCCCCCTTATATATGCAAAACGTGAGACAGTTTACCATGTAAAAGTTGGCAAAAATCACATAGGATTCTTATGTCTCGGTTTTGAAAAATGTTCGAAGCCTTATAACTTACTAAAGGCGTTTTTATTATTATTTAAAACATTTTTGGTAATATCTGTCGATATTTTGTCCGAATTTTTGACAAGGACACTGACAGTTTACTCGATTTTGCATTATCTGACAATTTGATCCGCAGGGAATTTGATTTATGAATAGTGGTAAGTTGTCTTAACGCGAATACCCTTTTAATCGCATTATTCGATTGATGTGTTACCCCTAGGGATGCATAATTATGCGTCAAGTCTGCGGCGATCAATCTTCATGTCAAGTCTATGCAAACAAAGCTGTCCCCTTCTTATCTTTTAGATATACCTCATCTATTTACATTGAGACATTCAGGTATGAACCACGGCATTTAGTGTGTTGTCGCTATAAGTTATTCAATAGATATGTAAATTACGTACCGTATTGACCTATATACCATTAAAAAAACAGAGTCTTTGCAGATTAGTAAGTTATTGGTCCATATTCTTGCAGTCCGTGCCTAATGCAACGAGCTACAATATGCTTAATTTTTTAAACCTCCTTTTTCACCAAGAAATTTAGCTTGGCGTATAAATACATTAAATACTAGCTCTGACTTTTCCTCTCAAATGAAAATAATATTGCTTTCGATGCTTTAACCCTCGTTTAACCAAGCTTTTTTGTAAAACGTCTAACCAAGGAGGGGAGCGGTTGCATCTCCCCTAAATTTTTAGAACAGAACCCTCTATGAACTTGTTTTTTCTGTTAATAGATAGGTATGGTCCTCCCCTATCCAACGATAAGAAGATCACATAAATTGGTCAAGACGTTACGTAATTATGACGTCATAAAGGTCTTTCAGGTCGAAAAATAATGAAAAATAACATAAATAATAAGTTTCAGCCTCAAAGCATGCATATATATTTCAAAATGGCGACTAAGATGTTCATGGGTTGCACCCCCCCCCCCCTGCCCTTCACTCTTAAAAATGCCTAGTCAAATTTGACTAGATGCCGAGTGTGTTTGATCCGAAAAAGAGTGTGTTTGATCCGAAAATGATCAAATTTGAGGAGAATTTGGATCAAAATTGATCCGGAAAAGGGTAAGCTCATATTTGATACTTTATCGGATCAATTTGATCCTTTCTTTTTAAGAGTGAGATATTTGGTCAAGTTGACTAGATAATCTAGTCAAAAATGACTAGAATCTAGTGAGCTCTTATTGCACCCGACATCTTGTCAAATTTGACTAGGCATATTTAAGAGTGTACACCCAAACTTTGACGGCCCCTTACCCCACCTTAGCTAGTACCCCCGTATTTTTTTTTATCAAAATGACCGCAAAGGATATAAAAGATATCACGTAAATGCCTGGGATCGGTTGGTTTTGTGTTTTTATGCTGCAGGGAATATGATCAAAGTTACACGAAATATTGCATGTATTTTTATAAAAGTCAATTGTTATATGTTTTTAACATATTTTTTCCTCGGTATGCAAAATTATTTGTCTTTTGGGTTTATATTTTATATTTTATACGACTTTTACCAATATTTTCCAGGCACATAAATAATAATAGATATCACCAAGTATACAGTACATTGAAAATTTGCCATGTATAAAATCGTATAGGTAGTTCGTAATTCTGGGCTGCTGCGACTTGACTGTAAATGTTTATATATTATTAGTGATCAAACAGCGGTGCGGATGGATCAGAGGTTGAGTGTCGGGCATCCCGTAGAAGTCCTTGTTTGCGATGCGGTCGATGCGTTTTATATTCAGCATAACTATGTGAATATGAAAAGGTTGTTTATATATCTTATTTTTCATACGGATGATCGACGCTTAAAAAAGAGCATTATTTCGATACAAGTAAATGTATAAAGCTTGGGCGATTTTTTCTAAATTAGTTATTTATCACTTAAGTGACCAAGGGGGTTGGGGGTTCCTAGGGGCCCTACCGCGCGAAAACGCGAAAAAAAATTACGTCGCCGCTCGATATAATTGTCAAACTTAACGCAGCGGATCCTCAGTGGCAAAAAATTCAAATCGAACCAATTGTTATTTTAGTTAAAAGTTATTTTGCGAGGGCGCTGTTCAAATTTCTTTTGCCCATAAAATCAAAACCGAATATTTTTCTAATTGTATTTTTGCAATGTAATTGTACTTGCAATATGCAAATTTGAGCAACATTTCATGCGAAAATTCCTTCGGGAACACGGTTTTGAAATTTTGGCGGGAACATTTTTGACGTGACATAAACAATGGTTTTTTGGCCGCCACTTTGAAACAGTTCATCCGATTTTTATTTTGTTTCCTGTATTTTGGTTCTTTTTACACGCTTTATCATTGTAAATGATTTCAACGTAACATTCATATCGGAAGGGTGTTTTTTTAAGGGAGGTCCCTAGGAACCCCGGTGAGAAGTACCTTGGTCACTTAAGTGTTAACTAGTGTTCATTTACAGCCGACTGTTCATTATTGGTGGCGCTAATTACACTACATCGAATCTTCTAGATTAAGAATCTTTGAGCCCTAGTTGTGACATTTGACACATGAATAAGGTAAAGGAGACCAAAAAGTAAGTTATATTCATGATAAATTTATATACTAAGTATTAAACTGATACATTATGCATATATTTTTTTTGCGTCCATCTTCAACCTCCTTTGCTCTCCAAGAACCCGTTACCTAAGTAGGCTCTCCTTTTTATTTATTTTTTTTT
>JXSR01S046955.1:3255-15725 GCA_000969725.1 Ophiothrix spiculata
TAATTGATTAATTTTGGTCTATATGCATTCTATTTAAATTTAACGTTTCACAAACTGCGCTATATGCAAAAATCACATACTTAAAGCAATACTAAGAGATTTTGATCAAAAATGATTTATAGTAAAAACGTCATAAAATTAAGGAACGTGACAATCTAAAAGCGTTTTCCAGTGTATTTTGTCAAAATTTTGTTTTGAGCCACTGAAAAATAAATAAAAAAAGACATGCATGCTTTCCTATACTAATACATGTTGAATTAAATTTGGGATCCTGAATTTAATTCAACAAATGGCCATAACAGAAAAAGTAAGCATCTTTGAGCCAAATCATTTGGAGGGTATTTATATCTACCAAAAACAAACCCAATAAGGCCAAAAAAACAAAAGTCATGGGTGACAGCGGGCACTTCATTTTTAACACTTTATAGTATTGCTTTAAGTAAAGCGTAAACAACACATCACATACAGAATCTATATATATGGTGCGCTATTTGAACTTCTCGATGAAAAAATTTTTAAAAAAAGCATTTTCACATAGAGATCTATAAGTTCACAATTATATTAAATAGGGTTACAAGTGGAAATTTTAGTTGAAATTAAACATAAAAACAGGTTTGAAGTCTTTTCTTTTAAAAAGAAATTAGTATAAAAAGAAAACTTCAGTGCAAAGGCTATAGTATGACACGAAGTCTACGTAAGAATTTTCAAATGCGATTTTCTCAAACGCGTCTTTCGTCATATAGAACAGTATGTGATGTGACCGACGACTATATATTTTCAGGCGGGCAACCAGGCCCCAAAATAGCAATTAAAAATACTAGTGGCAATATAACTTTAACTTAGAATATTGGTGACGAAATAAACACATGTTATTACACATGTTACACATACTTACTACTTGTCCTAAGCTTCTTTGTGTGATTTTTTATGAAATAAAAAGAGAATGCAATTTTCAGTTCAATAAAACATACTATTTGATTCCCGGGTTTGATCTAGGTTGGTTTAATTGTCTCAGGATCAAACGTAGTGCTGGGTTGAACTTGGACTGCATGTTTTTCTTCTTTTGTTATGAAATTACGAATATGAATGAATAATTTTTTACCGATATGCCAACAAAGGATTATCATGCAAAAAGTCATTCATTTTCAGGTAACCCATGGGCAGCTTTTCTACCCGGGTAGTGAACTTACGGGCTGGTACGCGAAAACCCGAAAATGCCAGCCTTAGACAAGAGCTCTTTTGTTCTTCAATCTTTAATATCCATTTCAACACATGGGAGAAATATGCCACCACTGCAGATATAACTTTTATGCATTCACATGATGAAAAGTTCCATCATTCAAACTTTACAAAACACCGTATCAAAACTATACAATATATTTTCATTGAGCCAATCTTATTAATTAAATTAGTGACAAACGTATAATAGCACATTTTCAGCATGACTTTGGGAAAAAAAAAAAGACTAACTTTTCCTTGCGAAAGCGCTAGATATACGTTGTCATTTTTGCAGTTTTAAGGTATTTCATCAGAACTTTTCTCATGATTTTCACCATGCTTTTAAACAGCTTCATTAAACATTACCACCTCAAGAAGAACTTGAAAAGTGAAGCGGGTGAAAAATGGGCCATCATTTTACACATTTAGAATGGAAATGAAAATGGCAAAAAAATAATGTGCTAAAAAAAAATAAGTACATTTCAATGACAAGCTATAGTTTGCAAGTGCATTTACACACTGTAACTGCTACTCTGAAACAACCTGTATATCTTAACCAACACTGTCGCTGAGAGAAAGTTAAGTATTCCTGTTGCTGACGGTAACCATTAATTGCTGACAAATCCAAAGTAATTTATGCTGCTGAGCGATGCTTTGTTAATCCTGTTGCTGAAGGACCTTTGTCAGTTCTACTGCTGACATGTGAGTTGGCAAATTTATGCTCAGAATCCTTTTGTGTTTGAGACACTGCCAATCTTGTTATGTTACATTATCAATCTTGTTTCTGAGAGTCGTCAATCTCCAAGTCTTTGGCAATCATGGCTGCGGTGATTGGGTGCATGTTCTCTCTGTTGGCTAAGAATGCTTCAACAGCTTTCTGCTTGGACTTCTGCCATTTGTAAAGATCCCTAAAAATACAAAGAGTAAAAATAAGTAAGACTGTGGAACAGTATAATTAAGCTTGACTGCGTCACAGATGTGAGCTGAGAGGGGAATTAGGACAGGGAGGACAAGGGGAGGAAAGGAGAAGAGGGGAGGGAACAGGAAGAGGGCAGAGGGATTGGGAGATGAGATTGGAATTGGGAGAGAGGAAGGAGGTTCTTTAGGGGGAAAGAGAGGGGGAGGGAAGACATAGGAGAGGGAAGAGAGAAGGGAGACAGAAAAAAGGAGAGGATGACAAATGGGGAGAGGGGTGTTAGATAGGGAGGAGAAATTGGGAGAGAAGGGGAGATGGAAGGAAGGGGGAAACCATTAAGGGAAACAGGTGAGGGGAAGGGAGATGGGCAGAGGGTAGAAATAAAGAGGGAGTGGGGAGAAGGTTTGGAAGGGAAGAGGGACATGTAGGGGAGATGGGGCATGAAGGGTTGGAGAGGTGGAAGGACCAAGGGGGAGACAGAGAGAGAGGAGGGATAAGGGAAAGTAAAATTGGGAAGGGGAGGAAATGAGAGAAGACATGTACAGAAACAATAGGGGGCGAAGGGTGGGAAAGAGAGGACAGGGAAGGGGATCAGAAGGGGGTGAAGGGTGGGGAAGAGAGGACAGGGAAGGGGAGCAGGAATGGGATAGGGAGGGAGAATGGGAGAAAGACCAGAGGGAAAGGGACAATAATGAGGAAATTTGGGAAAAGTAAGGAAAGGGTGATGAGGGAGAGAAACGGTGCAATGAAGAATTACAGGGGAGAGGGGGCGTGAATAGGGAGGGGAAAGAACAAGGGGATAGATGAAGGGGAGGGGAGGGGTAGAAAAAAGGTAATGAGATGGAAGGGGCATGGACAGAAAGAAGGGGTAATTGGAGGGGAGGGGAAGGGTGAAAATGGGGGAGAAGGAGGGGGAAAGGGGAGGGAAAATGGAGAGAAAGAAGGGGAAAGAGAAAAGGTAAGGGAGAATTGGGAGAGGAAAGAGGGTGTGGAATGGAACAAGAGATAGGGATTGGTGAGGAAAAGGGAAGAGTGAGAGAGCAAGGAATTGGAATGGGGAAGGCAGAGGGAAAGGGGTGAGTGAGAGAGGGAAAGAGAGGGATGTGGGAGAGGGAAGGGGGAAAGAGAAGGGGAAGTGGAAGAGGGAAGGCAAAAGGGGAAGGGGAGAGAAAATGTGAAGAGAAGTGGGCAAGAGAGGGGGAAAGAGGGATGGTGAGTGAGAGAGCATGGTAGAGTGAAGTAGGGGAGAGGAGGAAGGGGAAAGAGAAGGACAGAAAGGGGAAGAAGGGAAGAGTGATGTGTGGAAAGGGACAGAGAGGAAGAGGTAAGGGGAAATCAGGAGAAGGGGAAGTGAGAGAGGAAGGAGAGGGGGAAGTGGGAGAGGCAAGGGGTATTCAAGACATGGATATGAATGGAAGAGGGACATGAAGGGCAGAGAGGATAGGAAATGCGATACAGAAGGGGTACAATAGGGGATGGGAGTTGAGGGAAGGGGTAGAGGAGAAGTGGACATTTGGACAGGGCTGTATGTGGTCATCAAGGGATCAAGAGGGGAAGAGGGGATGGGGAAGAGGAGGGGTAATCGGAAGATGAAAGGTGGATGGTGACGTGAAGGACAGAGAACAAGGGGAGAGGGGATAGGAAGAGGATGTGGACGGGAACAGAAGGGGTACATAAAGAGGAGAAGGGATGGGGAGGGAGAGGAGAGAAGAGGGCATTGGAGAGGGGAGAGGAGAGGAGACGTGGACATGGCTGTACATGGACACAAAGGGGATGGGACAGAAGGGGAGGGAGGAGGGTAGAGGGTAAAGGCAGAGGGGAGGTGCAAAGGACTATTGGATTTTGCACACTTTTAAATGAAAGATAAACCACATATATTTGTGCATCGAGTCATTGCATTTTCCAGGTGTTCGCATCACTCATTTCAGTGGTATTTTTTCTAATTAACAATTAATGTTTTTTTATCGTCAGACAACACAAAAATTAAATCTAGAAACATAGTGAAACCAATTTCCGGCTTCCTAAGAAATGTTTGGGTGAAAACATACTTTCTGAATAATCTAACATTTTCAACGAACTTGACATGTAAAATGAAAAATGCCTTTACCAAAATGTATACCAATTGCACTCCACTTCCCGTTGTTCTCTTGGTAAATTCATTTTATTTTACAGAACCACTTACTTGAACAAGGGCCTTGTGAATTTCATCCTTCCCCATTTGACTGCAAACTCGACGGCACTGTCAATTACTTTGACATAACCTGCTTTGATGCATAATCGTAACCATCTAAAGAATAACAAAAGAAAATAATTAGTTAAAGTAATACCCCTACTGGCAGTATCCTGATCCTGAGCTGCCATTTACGATATACCCACAACGCCTCTTTTCAAGGTCTTAATTCCATAAAACCCTTCTTTTTGGGGGAAAAGTTTATGCTCTGTAACTCAGCAAAGAAAATTTAAATCCATATGAAGTATACATTTCTAGATGTGACTGACATGTGGAACACAATGGTGATTATGATTTTTGACAAAAGTCTACAATTTCACACTGTAAAATACAAAGGTTTTTTCATGCGACGGATATGGTATGGAAAGTGATAGCCAGCCACTGTTTATTTTTCCTCATTTTAAATGTTAACATCCCCACAAATACCCGAGATACTTAGATTACATTGAAAGTCAAATAAAACCATGATTTGGCGATAAGAGATTGAAACCAGGGATGGGCAAAAAATGAATAGACTTGAATTCGGAATGATGTGTAAACTCTAAAATCAGAAATGCCAGGGTCACATTTTAGTTTGGGAGGACGGGTAGGCGCAGCGTTTCCGACATCGCCTTTCACCGCTGCGGCCCGGGTTCGATTCCCGGTCGGACCTAGGTTGTACGTGAATTTGGTTGTCGATCCATACTCGTCCTCGCAGGTTGTCTCCGAGCACTTCGGTTTCCTCCTGCATTTAAAATCGAAAATTCTTTCCAATGTTCTGTCTTTCACACCACAGAGGCGTCCCTTGAATTTAATGCATTTGCACTATTGGCATTAACCTGGCTTGCAGCCGAATGTTATAAATAAAAATAAAATAAATTAAAAATAGTAGTATACACAAGTTTTCTAGAAGCAAAACCCTTGATCTCACCTGAATTTGATTTCTGAGTTCTGAGACTCGTCAAACTTGTAGTTGGTGCTCATGGAACGTATATGAAGCTCGCTCAAGGGATCCTACAAGATTGGAGGAAAATTCAAATGAAAGATGGAAATTAAACTGAAGCTTATAATAGATGATTATTTATGTCATGGATGATTAAAAGGACACTTCAGATCAACACTTATTAATCTGTGCTGATAATTGTGCACCACATAACAAACATCAGTGACACAATACTATCGTCAATCAAAGTCTACAGGTTCTTCATATATACATGGCAATGCAATTAAATGCAATCAACATTTGGCTTAAGGTACCTAAGACTCAATGATAAAAAAGATAAAATTTCCATTTAAAGTTGAGTAGTCTCTACATCCATTACAAGTTTAAATTTGTATGCAATTAAGTTATGGTAACATGAATTTTACTCTCTTGCTATTGTGTTAATGAGTTATGTAATGATGAATATTCATAGAGGTTAATAGCTAAATTCAGACTTCTACACTGTTAAATTCACCGAAGGGTTTTACACAATTGACTGGCATCATCAGGGGATGTTTTGAAACATTCTATTACCTTGAGCAGTAGTTGAGAGAGGAACTCAATTTTCTGTCCGGTTGAGAAATCTTTTAAATCAGCAGCACCAAACTCTTCCAGCTCCATGAAGTCAGCCTGTTTAAATTTAAGGGAAAGTAGGAAACAAGTGAAAAGTACTTGCAGTGCTTGTGCAACATACATATTTTTGACATCAGCAGGTTTTCACATACCCTGAAAATATTACAAGTTTACACCCAATGAAGTCACTTTGAGGTACCACAAATATAACTTCAGCTGGGTCCGGAAAAAAAGAGATATTATGTGCTTCCCATTATGCAGCATTTCCTATTGAAGTTTGTAAAAGGAAATTATATATTTATTGATGACAAATGCCCAAAATACTGAAACAAATAACTTTGCCTCAGGGTAATTGCTTAACTGACATTTTTGGAAGCAATGCATGATGGGAAGCATATGATATCTTCTCATGGACTGTCACAGATCACTTCACATCAGAATAGCTTTGTGACCAATATCTAGTGGTCCACGCTTAATAACGAGGTGAGTACCGAGTACAGATTTTAAAATTACAATCCCACCTCCCTATCTGCCCACGGAAGATTGGGATCAAGCTGATATACTAACCATTTGGCTTGCATTATTTCTCAAATGCTTATTTGCTGAGTTTACGGTGCAATATTTTTGCAATTTGATTTGTTAATGTACGCATACATGAGTTCCGGACATAAATATAAAGCAGAGATCCCAAACTTTGGTGGCGTCAGACATGAAGCTCATGGGGGTATTCAAGTACCCTTGATTCCTGCCAAAATCAACTCCAGGCGCTGTAGCATGTAGAGACAATCCATGCAAATAATAATTGCTTGTAATATGCATGTAATACACCAACCAGCATGCAAAGTGTGTGTGAAAAACATGTGTGCATGTTTTCAATATCCATGCCTCATGACAAGATGAGTTGCATCATCAGCAAAAATCCAAATATCACCAATTTGATCCCCATGATGGAATCAAAATGGCAGCAAGTCTGTGATGTCCACTCTAAATCTACGGAATGGTTCAAAACAGTGCCTGGTGCCTGTAATCAAACCTGATTACCCCTAATTAGTCTCTATTCTAGTTCAAAATCGGATGAAGTGTGAAATCTCCATTTTAAATTTGTGGTAGTGACAATGTGTCTAGCCAAGCCCCATATTTAAATGCAAAGATCCCATAATAATAGTTTGCATATTAAGAAAGTCTCTCTTGCACCCTGGCTTGCCAAATCAAGCCATGGTTGGACATTGGAGCTGGTGTGAGAGACTTGGGCCAATAGGGAGTTCAAAATTGGGAAGGAAACCATCCTAATTTTATGTCTAAAATTGCCAGGAGACGGTTTCTGATTTAAGTGTAAACTTGTGTACTTACATTACACCATCGTTCACATAGCTTTGTGCATGCATCACTCAATGTTGTATCAAACCTGAATGAAAAAAACAGGCAATAAAATTGGAAAGAGATATAGAAGATCATAAGTCATGAATTGGTCAGAAAAAGTGTTACATACCGCTAAATGAGAAAAACATCACCAATCTGAATATTTCTCAACACATGATTAAATATGGACATTTTAACACCATATAAGTATACATTTTTTAAAAGCTCATACTACAAGGATACCAAATATACAATGATACTGACATTATAAAGGGTGTGTGACAATTTTATAGGGTGTAACAACTAAAAAAATGTGTTAATTTTACTCTCTTCGAAGACCTCATTTATTCTACACAGCCATCAGCATAAAACAAAACAGGTATGATTTTATATTGATAAAACACAAGGCTGTAAATAAGAAAATAGAACTTTTCACTTAAATATCCATACGGTGAAATATACAGGGTGGTTAAAATCATATACATTTTAAAAGGATTGTATGCCTCCATGGGCTATTTGAAGAGTTCTTCATATGTCTAGCAATAGCTGACAATGCTTGAGACAAGTTACATTCAAATTTCTGCTTACTATGGCCATTTTGCTGCATTTTTAGTATACAGGGTGATCAAACATGCATTATCTCAATAATTAACCTTATTCGATAGACTTTTGTTTATATGGTACTGTTAATCCGTGCAATTACGGTATTATGCATTTACAAGTCATTACTGTTATTCATTCACGTTTTCATAACGTACGAAACTTGTCATAGAATTTTTTACCTTAGAACATTGTTGAAACTAGTAGTGGAAATACCCTGAAAATGACAAAGTTTATCCTCACCAAATTATAATTAATACATCACCTACCATTATTTTTAGGCCATGGATAGGTATATTTGTCTTTCTTTAAAACGTGTGTGCAAAATGATTCTTGTAGGATTTCAACTTTTGGCATGACGACTTTCGAAAGAGTAATTTTTCACAATTTTGTGTACAAGTCAATGGGCTTTTCCTCCACCGCCTCCCCCGTTGACTTGGCTCACATTTTTAGCCATAGATCTCATAATATTTGTTCAATTGTCTTGAAAATGTTTGCATTTGAAAGACAATTAAATTGCCCAGATAACCTTACCAAATTTAGTGCAGTAGGTATTAAACTTCTTGAATAAAATTACATTACACTACGAAGAATGAGTTTTTATGTTACATCTCCCCCATATATGCATGACCAATTCATGACCTATGATCACAACTCCTTCCTGGTTAAATTTTAAGGTCACATGGGGCACGGCAGTTTTGAGAGGGGCAAGCCTAAATTGCCTTCAGTTTTCAAGAATTTACGAGGGCATCACAGCAATCTAGCAAATTTTAGAAAGGGCACACAGATTTTTGTTAAAATGGAAAAGGAAATGTTATCCATACGAAACAGTGACATTGATTTTCATATTATGTGTCCTAGCTTTCCGTCATTTCGAGGAAACCCTTCAACCCTACCATTCATTGTTTTACACACCTATAATCCTCCTCGCACTTTACGCTCCGGCTCTGAAAGGATTCTCAAGAAACCAAACTCAGATCTCAAATCTGCCAGTGAGCGTTCATTTCAGTTTCAATGCCCACTGTTTGGAATTCACTCCCAAACAACATCCGTAACATATCCTCTCTCAGTCAATTTAAATCCAAGTTAAAAACCCATCTCTTCCATTAGGCATTTCCCATTTTTTAATATTTCGTTGTGTTTGTCCTTGTTCATTGTTCCTGTTTTCAAGCACTTCGAGATCCTTTTTGATGATTTTGCGCGTTATAAGAACATTAAATTATTATTATTATTATGAAACAAGGACTTGTGATATGTTCCACAGATAAAATACAACCTCTTAACAAAACAAAGGTTTATTGATTGTGTGGTTCATCACAAGGGAACACAGAACAAGGGCACACACCACAAGGGTACCATCTATATACAAAGCCTAAAAACTGTATTTTGAGTGAAGAAATAGGTGGAACTTACTTTGGCAAGGTTGGGCACATTCCTGGTGCAAGAAACATTTATCCCACTCAACAGGATCAAAAACACCGCTGCTTTCTGTAAGGGAGGGCACCCTCCTTAAGGGGGCCCCATGGTGAGGTAAGGCCTTGTATCCATTGGCTGTACCCATATTCCATGTGCACTTGTCTCATTTTCTATTGTTAGTAATTGTGCGGCGCAACACAGACAATAAACTTCGTTCTGCTTAGTGATCATATCAGTGGCTTATGTACGGCAGATTATTCCTATGACCTGGCAACACCAATAATCAACATGTTCATACTTGGTGAATATCTGCCGTACACAGGCCACTGATATGATCACTAAGCAGAACGAAGTTTGTTGTCTGTGTTGCGCCGCACAATTACTAACAATAGAAAACGAGACAAGTGCACACGGAATATGGGTACAGCCAATGGATACAAGGCCTAATTATAGGGTAACTTACTTTGGCAAGGTTGGGCACATTCCTGGTGCAAAGAACCATTTATCCCACTCAACTGGATCAAAAACACCGCTGCTTTCTGTAAGGGAAGGTACCCCCTTACGGGAAGAGGACAATGGTGAGGTAATAGGGTAACTTACTTTGGCAAGGTTGGGCACATTCCTGGTGCAAAGGACCATTTATCCCATTCAACTGGATCAAAAACACCCGCTGCTTTCTGTAAGGGAGGGTACCCCGTAAGGGGGCCCATGGTGAGGTAATAGGGTAACTTACTTTGGCAAGGTTGGGCACATTCCTGGTGCAAAGAACCATTTATCCCATTCAACTGGATCAAAAACACCTGCTGCTTTCTGTGAAAGAAAGATGGAGAAATGTTTCATCATTTTAAGTTTTCAGCAACAGCCATGATTCCATGTGCAATAAAGTTCTATTCACTGACAATAAGAAGCCATAGGTAATCTGGTGCTAATCTACTATATTTGTGTGAATCAAGTTTCTCTGCATACTGCATTGTTGAACTCGAACATAAAGCTGAATTCATACTCAAAACGCAATGCGTTGCGTTTCCGATAATTTTCACCGCAAACGGCACCGCAAATGAATTCACACTTAAAACGCAAACGGACTGCGGCAGCCGATGACATGAAAACGCAATGAAAAGTTGAGCTTTGCTCAACTCGATTTGCGTTGCCGCAAGTGGTGTTGCGTTTTGATATCGATTGATCGGAACTCCTCAAATCTGTTACTGCACATGCTCGGTGCGTCGTGCGTTTGCGTTTGCGTCGAGTCTGAATTCAGCTTAACACGCACAACCGTAAGCATTTCCCAAACCAATCATGCACTGTTCTTAGTAAAGCCAGAGGCGTAATCAGAGGTGGTGCACCAGGTGCATAAGCACCACCAGGATTTCTATGTCCATTGTTGGTTGTCACATGCCACTGTTGGTAAATTTATAGAGGTCTACCAATTGTGTTGATAGAAATGATGTTGATATTATTAGGAAAAAAATATATTTAAAAATCGATGTAGCTCTGCAAAAGAAAATGATTTTTTATTGCTTGTCAGTTTTTGAAAGCTATGTTGAAAAATTTGGGTGAACCTTTTGAGTTTCATTTATAACTGTTGTCACACAAAACTGAAAAGTGTCCACCACAAAGTCTGGTTACG
Source organism: Ophiothrix spiculata (assembly GCA_000969725.1). Classification (NCBI taxonomy): domain Eukaryota; kingdom Metazoa; phylum Echinodermata; class Ophiuroidea; order Amphilepidida; family Ophiotrichidae; genus Ophiothrix; species Ophiothrix spiculata. The sequence continues at coordinate 14,156 of JXSR01S046955.1, forward strand.
CCAGTATAGTAAATGAGATGGCTTTCACGCAAACCGATGTAGCTACAAGTGTCTGCTCTAGTTCTCAAAAAGACAGTATCGTCAATATTTATATTATGATGTTTCTACACAACTTATCAAAGCCATTTGATCAGCAGAGTAACCAAAGTTAAATCAAGATTAACTTGAGACACACTGATTCAGTGTCGTCTGCCAATTTATCAGACCTCTATAAGAACCTACCTTATCTGGGAAATATGAGTAGAGAAAGTCTTTCCAATCTTGAGTGCAGATGCTTTTGTATTTGAACTTGTCAATGTATGCTCTGAGGAAAGTTTCAAAAACATCTGAAAGAATAGAAAATGCATATGGATGAAGAATTCTACATTCATACATACACTGAATTTTTATACCGCGCCATTTCTATTAGGTTATGGCGCAAGCACGACGCAAGATGACAAATTTCTATAGAAATTTGAGAATAACACAAAAGCAGGAACTTCTCTTGTCAAGAAAAATATATTTGCTGTGATATATATTTTCATGCAAAATCAGGTCTAACATAACATAAGGTTTAATATTTTGTGCATACCCCAGATTTAAAGAAGAGATCCCAATACTTCACCCAATTTCAAACCATCGTGGCATGGAGACCAATTTGGGGCAACTTAAACCAGGGCCAATTTCACTAAGATCATCGCACTTCTGAATCACTCGCAAACTCAAATCCATTGCACGGTCATCGCAAATTTTGACTGTCACTGAGATCATCGCACAGTACGATGAACAGCTTCGTCTATATGAATTACTTTAATATTTGTGAACGAAGTCATGGTGGCGTAAATGCAGTACAATTTTCAAAGTGCGATGAATACTTTATACTGCATGCAGACGATCCATCGCAAAAATATTAATTCATTCAAAGCATTGCGTTGGAAATAAAAATGAAATTTGCAGACGATCATCACCGATAAAAAATGTGGTCATCTGTGTATTCAGAATGTTTGAAACTTCCATGAAGCTATTAGGCAAGCTGTATAACTATTACATAAACATTTCCTGCTTATATCTTGCATAATTTATCTTTTAATTGCAAAAATTAGTCCCATTAGTATACAAATTGTGAGTCTACCTCTTCTAGTCTTGGTATCATGTTTGAAAGTCAGGGCATAGTGCTATAAATCGCCTACTCGCGAATTAACTCACCATTATCTCCTATGAGTTGTTCTAAATACATGAGGAATGTTGAGCCTTTTTCATATGGTACCGATGAGAATGCGTCATCTGGGTCTACCTCTTCTAGTCTTGGTATCATGTGAGTGTAGGGATGAGACTCGCCAAATGTCTCCACCTGGTATAAAAAAAATGACAATGACGGACAAAATATAGATCAGGTAACATAAAGTATGATTCTTGAAATTAATTTCAAACATATCTAAAAAAATAAATTAAAAAATAAGCATAAAACTTCAGCTTAAAGCAATATATAAGATTGTGATCAAAAATAGTTTATAGTAAAGACAGCATAAAATGGAGGAACGTGACTATCTAAAAACGTTTTCAAGTGTATTTTGTGAAACAAATTGTTTTA
>JXSR01S046958.1:101033-120279 GCA_000969725.1 Ophiothrix spiculata
TTGAGAACATTGTTATTAGCAAATAATGGTCCAGTATGACTTCTGTAGTGACTCTTACACACTGTTCGAATTGCCCACTTTTGGAGCTTTACTAGCGACACACTCTCTGGAAAGAACACTAGACAGAATGTCAAGGTAAAGATGAGGGACGGCTCAGCCCCTTCAAATGACAAAGAACTTCTCAATGAATGGAAGAGTTTCTTCTGCACATTACTCCACAATGACACTGGACAAGCTCCATCAAACTTGCCTCCGGCCGGCCACCAGCTGAAGACGACCCACCTACCCGTGATGAGACAGCAAAGGCTATCAAGGCAATGAAAACCAACAAAGCTGCTGGTTTAGATAGTGCCATCACGGCGGAGGCTCTTCAAGGCAGCGGTGATCAAATGCTCGATATCATTCATTCATTTTGCAGTGAAGTCTATACCACTCAAACTCCTCATCATCAGTGGATTACCAATATTATCATTCCATTGCCAAAGAAAGGGGACCTCTCCATGATGACCAACTATAGAGGCATATAATTGATGTCAATAGCTGCTAAGGTCTACAATAAGATTCTCCTGAACCGAATTCGACCACAGGTTGACCCACTACTGAGGAAGAATCAGGCAGGCTTTAGACCAGGACGCAGCTGTGCTCAACAGATACACATCCTAAGAAGAATTATGGAAGGCTTCAAGGAATATCAACTGCCTTTGACAGTCACCTTTGTGGACTTCAAAAAGGCCTTTGATTCAATAAATAGATCAGTAATAATGTTTTCTGTTCTGCGTCATTATGGTATACCACAGCCTCTGGTCAATGCAGTCCAAGTGCTCTACAGCAATTCCACCAGTGCTGTAATGGTTGATGGAGGAATCTCGGAACCCTTTAACGTAACAACTGGAGTTCTTCAGGGTGATGTTTTAGCACCATTCCTATTTATCATTCTTGTTGACTACTTGTTGGGAAAGGCATCTCAACCTGGCACATGGGTCGAGACTCATCCAAGACAATCAAAAAGATATCCGGCTAAATTCCTAAACGATTTAGACTTCGCCGATGACATTGCCCTTCTTGAGTCATCAATGACACGCGCACAGTCGCAGGTAACACGTACATCTCTGGCAGCTGCAGACCTTGGTCTTATCATCAGCGCACCAAAAACAGAGTTCATGACTATCAACTGTCATCCACAGCCTCCCCTCCAAGTATATGGTAAATCAATCAGCCATGTAAATGACTTCAGATACCTGGGTTCCATGATGGGATCAAGTGACAGTGACCTGAAGAGAAGGAGAGCTTTTGCATGGACTGCTTTCTGGAAATTAGAGCATCTCTGGAAAAGTTCAAGTACCCCTTTGTCAACCAAGATTAAACTATTTAATACATTTTGTGTCACAATATTGTTATATGGCTGTGAGTCATGGATAATCTCTAAGGATATGGAGAATAAAATCGACTTCTTCGGCACATCATGTTATCGCATAATGTTAAACATCAAGAGGATTGATAGAGTACCAAATGTTACTATCTACAATTTACGGAGACTGTGCCCCTTGTCGAGAGAGCCAGGAGTCGTCAATTGAAATTCCTTGGACATGTACTGCGCATGCCTGATGGGGAGCCTGCTAAAGAGTATGCATTGTATGTCCCAAAGCATGGAAAGAGGAGACCTGGAAGACAAAGAACATTGTTCTCAAAATATATCCACTGTCTTCTGGGAGATGCAGATAGCATGCTGAATCATAGTCAACTGTCAGAAATGGCTCAAACCAGGCCCGTAGCCAGGATTTTTCAAGGGGGGGTGCGGATTTTCAAAAAGTTGACCTTTTGGAGGAATTTTTTTTTTTTTTTTTTTTGGTCGACCCTAAACTAATTTTAGTAGTTTTTTAGCAGTTTTCCAAGTATTTTGTGTAGTATTTTATTAAAAAACGACCTATATTTACTTGTTTTTGTGCTTTAGGTGTTCTTTTGGTGGTCATTTAGGGAATTTTTGTGGACCTTTTTTTGTACATTGTCAAATTTGGGGGGGGGGGGGGGCGACGCCCCCACCGCACCCCACCTGGCTACGGGCTTGGCTCAAACCGTTGTGGTTGGAGGAAACTTTTGGTCGACTGCTGCACAGCCGAACGATGATGATGATGATGATGATTATTAGTTCAGTGCTTGTTATCACCGTGTAACGTACGTAAAGAACATTTTCAGTTCATAAGTTTTCCAACAAATGTGCAGTTATGTATTTAAACTCCGTTTTTGAATGTGCGGAATAAAGTATACAGTATGTTTAGTACCCAATATTGTCAAAAGCGGTACATTGAATTCCTGTTGAGTTCTTTAGATCTATTTTATAAAATATAAATCTGAAAAAATATGACGCAAATGATGAATGTTTCTCGAGAAATGGCTGGTTAAAGATTTTGTGCGCAAAAAATGTTGACTGGGAGTGTACACCTAAAACGCACATATCGTTGGAAAGAATATTTTCCAAGGGTGTTGTATCTGCTGAAAAAGTCCAAATACACATAACTTTTACAAAATTGGTCATCGCTATCAAAATATCTGCCATTTTGAGACATATTTTGACTGTAAATGCATGTTCTGTACAGACATGTAAAGGGAAAATAATTAACATCAAAGGAAAATTACTTAACATTAGTTATGTTTAGTTGTCCAGTATTTTATAATTATGCTGCTGAAAAGAAACACATTTTCAGACCATTTTGTATGTGTAAGGCTATGGTCTACCCTGACTTCACCTAGACATATATATGCACATACATTTTTTTTTAATAGGGTGTACATTTTTCCAAAAACAATGTCTTTTGTTTTATGACAAATACTTAACTTTATTCTGAATCTTAATATGTCTCAAATTTGTTGACTAAGAATGAGAATAAAAGATAATATTTATTGTTTAGCCTGCCATTGTCTCATAATGGATGGGCTTACATTATTTGTTCGTAATGGGCACCCCCCTTCAGGGGCTACCATTTTTAGAGGTTGACATAATCCTACTGGGTAGAAATGTGTTTGAAAAATTACTTCAGACAACAAATGTCAAAACTAAAAACAGTATTAAGTGAAGTGTCTTTTTTGTAAGGATGTGATATTTCTTTATAATTTTCTGATGTCTTCATAGATTTATGATAATTTATATATAGAAATATTATCAGACATTTATTTATTATTTTATTCAGCATAATGTTATGTGTGCCAGCATTTCACTAATTAAAAATATTTTGATTTCAATCTAGGAATACTAGCTGACAATTAAGGACGAGGTTGTACATTTTTAGTTCTAAAAAGGTCTGTAATTAATTATGGGTCATTCTGGTTATCCTTGCAGCTAGGCCTACCAAAAGCTTACCTTAAAAATTTTGTCAAATTTGGCACAGCTGTAACTATCCTAGCAATAGGGAGGATGTGACTCACAATAACTGTTAATAGAATAAGAGCAGCACTACGACACAATCTATACATGCTAGATTTACTAGCGCAATACATATTTTATGCCGGGAATTTGGCAAGGTCCATTGACGATACTCTGGACAGGTTATGGTGGTTAGCTTCTTGTTACCTTGGGTGTACTGTTGCAGCGTAAATACTTTGACGACTTGACAGACGTCTACAATCAACCCACGTGGTGAGTCAGTCAGGTGGACTATACGGGGGTGTGCGTAAACATACGGGGTAAGTTAACAACTGGAGGAGGTCAATCATTTCATGGACAGATGTATATCTGATTAGAATAACGTTGTTGAGATAATTGCAGTACGTCCTGAGTTAGGAACAAGTTGTGAAATAGGTGATTAATACTTAGTTGACTTAAGATTTAATAAAGGACTGATGACTTGAGACTTATGATGATTAGTGTGTGAGGTACCAAGGTAATAGTTTATGGGTGGTCATGCCCCTGGGGGTCATTCAGGGCTCAGGGATTGTTCATGTGATCAGGGCCAGGGTAATTTTATTAATGTTAACTGAAAATAAACATGTTTTGCTTGTTTTCAATGGGTTAACGAAAACCTGAACTTAATTTCGAGGTATGTTTACCTTTGACCAGGTATATGACAATGAAGAAAACACATCATACATTAGTGGCATGTAGGCTGATATTAGGCTTTAATGATCATATTAAAAAGGTACCTTTTAAAAGTCATGGTTGTCAGCAGAATGCTGCTTTTGAGGTCTTCATGACATCTTAATTCAGTTGTTGGTGTGTGTTTCAAAAATTTTAACCATGATGTCAAAATGGATAACGTGACAGTTTTTACCTAGAAAGACACATTTTGAACAAGAAAGATCAGAGTGGTTGGTTATTTGACTAGGAGGGATTCCACAATTGTGATGATGTGGTTGTGATGAATTAAACTTTATTTAAAGCAATACTCTAAAGTGTTAAAAATGAAGCGCCCCCTGTCACCCATCACTTTTGATTTGTTTAGCTTATTGGGTTTGTTTTGGGTAGATATTAATACCCTCCAAAAGATTTGGCTTTAATATTTTTTATTTTTCTGATATGGCCATTTGTTGAATTAAGTTCAGGATCCCAAATTTAATTCCACATGTATTTGTATAGGAAAGCATGCATATGCTTTTAATCCATTTTTTGGAAGCAAAAGCAATTTTTTGACAAAATACACTTGAAGTCTCTTTTAGATAGTCACATTCCTTCATTTTTATGCTGTTTTTACTATAAACCATTTTTGACATAAATCTTATAGTATTGCTTTAAGTTACAAGCTTTGTTGTACTTACAATCATAACTCTAAATAGGTAAATTTAGTATTTGCATCATGCATTTATTGTTTCAATGGTGGTATATTTCCAATGTGCTCTCCACAATATGCCTGGAGCCCAAAAAACCTTGGCCACCTCCTTGGCCCTTAATCCGAGCTTCTTTTGATGAAATACAGCAAGTCATGGGCCCAATATTGTTCAAGCTCTGACAGATGCACTATCCATATTGTAACATCTGCTGAATATTGGATTAGTCAGGAGCAGTAAAAGCTACAAACTAGACTGGACATTGCATCTAGGGTAGGCCCTGGGTAGGCGCTGCCAAATTGCACAAACAAATGTATTTTGGAATGGACTTAGCTCAGGCAAACTTGCCTCACTCCACCAAACACCAGACCACAGTCTAGGCCAGCTGTACTGGAAATAAGTTGCCATAAAGGTGCAAGGTGCAACACTGGTGGAAAAGCTCATAGTTCTTAAACTCTGCCATAACGTTTGATAAGAGAGTGACCCCTTAGTTGTAATAGAGATCCCACCTGTTCCACAGAACGTCTGCTGACCAATGCACCTCCAGATATGCCAGTTTTCATAATTGCCCGTGCTTTTTTAAAGGAGCATGAAATAAAGTAAACATCATCCCAAATGCTTTCTCCAAACATTTCAATATTTTAGCATCATTTGAAGCGTTAAAAGTAATAAAAACTGCATATAAATAAGAAAAAAAAAAAACACTTTTCCTGATTTCTGAACATATAGAGTTTGTTGGGTAATGATAAAAATGTTCATAAATCTAAGGCTATCAAAATATCTTTCTGTAAAATGGTTTTATTGAAAGATGTTATTGTTAGTGAAAGAAATTCCAAAATCTGGATTAGGCTGCAATTTGTTTTCATTTTGATATGAAAACTGACTCATTTGAATGATTGATTGTTTTCCTCAAGTCAAACACTTTTTCAGTTTTCCATTTTATTTCCTGTGTGATTTTCCTTTCATTGTTCATATATCAAATGATTTTGATAAAAATTCCCAATAGATTTGTTATGTACAATCAAATAAGGTTACCAATTTGTTACCTGTATGTCAGTGATTCACCTGTCAAAATTGTCTCTTATGCATATTTGCATTGTTATTTGTTATTACACTTACAAAATAGGCAAAGTTAGCAACAGAAGGATATTTGATTTAACTGAAAATTTGACATGAGTGCCAAAAATGCTAGAAAATTTAGAAACAGAAAAATGTTTTTTTCTACTATTTGGACCAGTATTTGCAACACTAAAATATTAACTTTTATTACTTAAACTAGCAGTGGGCTATACAGGGTGAAAATGAGGTTTTTTTTTACTAAAACAAGCATAACTTCTCTTACGCTGGTACCCTCGATGTGGGCGCTTCACTATATGGTTCAGACTGCCCATCACCGCACGTATTGGCTGATCAAAATTGGTCAAAATTTTGACCAGTAGAATTACACAACTTGACAGCTCACTCGCCCTATCAAACTACACGGCAAACGTTCGTGATTGGAAGGCTTTGGTGAAGAGGTTGACAAAATGGCGATGTTTATATGCGCGACCTCTGCATGGCGCCCCCACGTTTAACAACGCGTTACAAGCATTCGCGCAATCACCAATGCGTCACGCATGTTGTGTGTTTGACGCGGAAAACAAATGCCTTCAGGGCACGGGCCAAACAAGTGCTTAGATTCATTAGCGGATACCTGCGTCTTATGTCAGTGTGGAGTTGTTGAAGACATAAGAGGCCGGGGACCAGCGTAAACTTCTCTTAGAATTACCAATTTTCTTCATTCTTTTTTTAAAATAAGCAAACAAGTCTGCACATTTCCAAGGTGCTTAACAATTGTTTTAAATGTCAGTAGTTTTTTTGTTATACAGTTTTTAATCTTGGACAACTTCATTTTGACTCACGCTGTAGTTGTACTTGATTTAGGCCTCATTTGGGCATATTCTGTTTTATATTTTTACCACATCAAGTTGCTTTTATCTTGCATTTTAGATAGGGATGCCCAAAACATAACTGGCTAAATGCAAAGTGAAATCTTAATTGAAAAAATGTAATTTGAATCAGTTAAAAGTGTAATTCATGTTTCTGAATCATAGACCCTATTTTTGACCAAAATCCGTTCAGCAAGACCCTATGTTGGATATCGCGGGAATTGCCCCTTTAACATTGTAGGTTCGTGAACTGAGGGCAAGCAGGATGGATGGGTGGTATGGTATTAAGTTTGCTAATAGGAGAGCTATAAATATACTGTTGGCAACAGTTAGCATGAATAGAGACATGTTGCACATTACATAGCAATGTTTGCTTGATTAGTCGAGTCAGGTGGCGTCAGTGGATATTAGACATGAACATTTTGTTCACATTTTTTCGTCATTTCTAAATAGATTTAATATTTTTTTCCACCAAGCAGAATTGTAGTCTGGTTGATATCAATTGGATGAAGTGACCTGTTGCATAAAGATTTGAATCAAGCATACGTTTGATTTATAAAGGGTAAAATAGAGTAAATTTACGTTTAAAATCAAGCATATGTTTGATTTAATCAAACATACGCTTGATTCAAATCTTAATGAAACAGGTGTAGTGCTTATACTCATTCAAACCAGAATGATTAATAGAATGACAAAGGAGATTAATTCAAATAAGCTAAAACCATTACATTTGCTAGTAACTATGTACTACAGACAAATTGATGTACAGGGTGTATCAAAAAGTGGTTTACAGTTAGTAATTTGCCTTTAATTCAAAAAATATGATACATTCTGTAAATTTATTTTGAATTATAAGTAAAATAGACCATTGATTAACAGAAAAAATAACAGATGTGTGACAACAGATAAAACAATCATGGTGCATATTGTAAATTGCAAATGAAGTCAGTTGTGCAAAGATCATGTGATTCAACACTTTGTTTTTGACTGTAAGTAGCTATTTGCCACTAAAAAAATCAAATAGATGCAACATATCACTTCTGACATTTGAAGACTAAATCTTGTGCAATTTGGTCTTGTAATGACAGTTTAAATGTTGAGTTAAATTTGGGGTAATTTAACCACTGTCTCCCATCTTTTTTCACACTTCATTCACATGGCTATTCCCAGGGGGGGGGGAGGACTCACAAATGTGGGCAGGATATATATGTCCGGCGGTCAAGACCCCCCTTTTCAGGCCGTCAGGCCGCTCACTAGTTCCCCATTTTCAGCATGATTCAGTTCTTTTGGCCCTGTTTTTGAGGAAAACTACAAAAATTTAGCTCCAACTGCAAAACTTGCTCAGGAAATTTCAGTTCACTAGACCCCCAAAATCGGTTTCAAAGGTCCATTTTTTACAGAAAATCAGTTCACCTGACCCCCATTTCGGTGCTTCGCGCCTGACATACCTACCACTTTCAAAGTTGAGTGCCCCCGGGGGCTATGTCTACACCAAAGAAAATTGCATTTCTTGAGACTTAATTTCATCACTGATGAGGCATCAATATGGATTGCCCAACATTCCATACTTACAGGTCCCAAAGTTTCTTTCTTAATGGCTAGTTTAATCCAAAGACATTTACTAATTGAATTTTCATCAATGTTTTAGGTAAATTACCACAAAATGTGTTTCACTTTGATAACAAAAGCCCTTTTCTGACATGCCGTAATGTCAAATTTCCATAATCTTCGTAAATGAGGGAAAAAATAAGGATATTAGTTATTTCTTAATGGCTAGTTTAATCCAAAGACATTTACTAATTGAATTTTCATCAATGTTTTAGGTAAATTACCACAAAATATGTCTCACTTTGATTACAAAAAGCCCTTTTCTGACATGCCGTAATGTCATATTTCCATAATCTTCGTAAATGAGGGGGAAAAATAAGGATATTAGTTATTTTCAGACTTAGCTTGATGCATTTTATTTTTAATTTACAAAATTCATCATAATTTTTTATCGGTTGTCACACATCTATTATTTTCTTTTATGGAAAAACAATTGTCTGTTTTACTTAAAATTCAAAATAAATTTACAGAATGTCTCATACTTTTTGAATTAAAGGCACATTGCTATTAAACTGTACACCTCTTTTTTTATACACCCTGTACAATGCAAAAGGGAACGGTTCAATTTTTATGAAAGGTTTTCAAAAATCTGTTCCAGGCTGTGTGAAAACTGATATTGTAGTTAATGCATTTAATAGTTTCTTTTATCTCTTAGGTTCATGTCCTCCGATTGGTAAAAAGTGTGGACTCTGATTTAAAGGGACTGGCATAGATTCTTCCTACATATTTTTTACCTACATATTTTTTTACGTGAATCGGTAGAACATGTTTATAGTAATATAACCTACAAGTAGTTTTCCATGATTGTGAGGAATAATGGAGAAAATTGCAATTCTTTACCTGCTTTAATTTTTTTTTCGCTGGCAAAAAAAAAATGTGAAAACAGTGTTTCTAGTTTTCAAAATTTAAAATGATTTTGTTTCTACACATGTTATGGGTAAACAAATTATTTTTGATGATATTGTTTCTCTTTTAATATGTATTAAATTATCTCCAAGAGCTTTGTTCGATTTTTTATCTGGTAATGCACCTATCACTTGTAATTCCGGCCCCCGGGTACCCGGGCACTAGCGGGGAACTCGTCATGCTCGTGTGGGGAAGTTGTGCATGCTGATGTCCCCGCCAGGCGGGGAACGCGTGTGGGGATGCGGCAGTTTAGATGGTGACCATTTAGGCGGGGAAATTGACCGGGACGTAAATCTATGAAATTTGAGCCCTTTCCCTGTGGTATGGGGCCGGGACTTTGTCAGTGACTCAGATTTGAGGATGCCCCGCCCTACGGGGAAGTCGGCGGAGTGTTAGGCGGGGATTCGTCAAATTGTGATGAACGAGCTCGGGCGCATTCCCCGCTAGCGCCCGGGTACCCCGGGGGCCGGAGTTACAAGTGATAGGTGCATAAATCCAGATCTAAGGTAGGTACAAATTTAGGATTCAGAAAACACAAGATAGTCACATCACCATCAAAGAATGATATATTGCAAATTAGGTCGTGTTCTCATTGAACATGTGAGCTCAGACCTAGGTCTGAGTCCACATACAAGTGGGCTCGGCCCACATTGATTTCCTGTTCTCACTGTCGCAATAAAGTACTACCTCCGTGCCAAATGCCAATGTGGTATTGAGTCCACTTACCATGATATATTTATTTCTAGAGGCTTAAAACTAAATTACAAGAAATATTACCTTATAAAAATATATAAAACATCAAGATTGCACACTTACTTCATAATATAGTTTACACTAACTTAAAATGATGAAAACTTTGAAGAAACGTTAGAACTTACACTTAAAATAATATAATATGATATTAAAGTAAAACATAACATGCTGTACACGTATAAACAAAGCAAGAAATAAATTCAATGTGTGGTAAACAGTTTAAAAATTCAACCCAAGTACAGGAAAGATGAAACAAAGTAATGCAATTGATGTTTACTTTTTAAAAAATACACTACAAAAACATGTGTATGTGAACCGGGCCCACTTACGATGACAAACGCGTTCTCACTATGCATTTGGTACCACGTCCTGGTACCGAGACTACCTACATGAGGTGGTCTCGGAACCGATCTCGGATGTAGGTCTGAGCTCACTTAAAACGCGTTCTCACTGGGTAAGGAAGTGGGCTCGATGTAGCATCGAGTACCACGACCTAGTACCAAACACCACAGTGAGAACGCGCCCTTAGTTATCTCTCAATTTGGGCATTTCTGTGTACATTTTTGTCCTTTTTTGGATATTACTACACTTTTAAGCTTTATTTAGAGCATTTCCATATTTTGTTTAATTTTAAGTGGAATCTAGGCAAGTCCCTTTAACTAGACCCTAAGCTTATTCTTCACTAAGTCTGCTCAACATATTTTCATTGTGTAATTCAAACATTGTACCCACGACTATTTCTCGTTCAAGCATGCGCTCCAATGCGTAGTGACATAAAGATTGAAAATTATACTTGCTTTACTTTTTAAAGATCTCTCATTATGCCATATTATATGTGACATAAAGATCTTGCTTTTTAAAATTCATCATTGTGCCATTATTTCATTGTGAATAAAGATTAAAAACTATATCTGCTGACTTTTTAAAAATTCATTATGTTATTTAATTCATCGTGACATAAAGATTGCGAATTATATCTGCTAACTTTTTTAGAATTCATCATTATGCCATTATTTTATTGTGACATAAAGATTTATAGTTATATCTGCTGAGTTTTACTGAATTCATCATTATTTAAGGTTGGAAATTATATTTCCTGACTTTTTTAAAATCCATCATTATGTTATGTATTTCATCGTGACATAAAGATTGAAAATTATATCTGCTAACTGTCACAATTATACCTTTTTTCATTGTGACATAAAGACTAAAAATTATATCTGCTGACTATATAGGTGATCTGCATTTTCTTTGCACATTGTTTAGCTGATGATGTCGAGCTGGTCTTAGAAGTTCTTTTAATGGAATTGTTTGAATATCAAATTTATTTGCTCAAATCAGGTCCAAAATTGTTTTGTTTTTGTAGGGATAGGTTACCTGTACTTTACTTCTTCTAAGTCTAAGTAGCAAGTCAGACCTCCCAAAATTCATTTTTAAACAGATACAGTACATGTTCAGATTTTTATGTAATTTCAGGGTTGAAAGAAGAAACACTGCCCTCATGTAACAAACTGACTAAATATATGCTTTGCTTCTTGAGTTTACCAAGAATGGTGGCTTTCGGTAGCTATTTAAAAGTCAAACATGCCCTTGTTTAAGGAAAAGTTTTAAAGGTTAATAAAAAAGCCACTTTATTATCCATTTTGAACTTTTAAATTATATGAGATAGTTTAATTTTCTTTTCAAAATGACTAAATTGTTCAAATGCATAGATCAATAAATTTTTCTAAAGAATACACTTTTGGAGGATGTTCCTCCCTATTTGTTACATGAAGCACGTTTGTACCAAAGACAAGTGTTTGTTTGTACAAAAAAGTTTATATTTCCGCTTTAAAACATTTAGAGATTTAGAACTAAATGCGGCTTAATCACGATCTATATTTGGTCCAGGTGTAATGCTTGAACATAGACCACTTAAATAACAAATTCCTTATGTAGTGCCCCTCACAGAATTAAATTTGTTAGGAGAATGTGATACAAAATGACAGTAGAAACCTTGAAATTTATAATTAAATTTTGACTTGAATTATGTTACTCATTTAGACGTTTATAAAACAGCACTAAAAACCTTGAAATTTATAATTAAATTTCATATTAAATTAAGTTAACCGTATATCTTTGTAGCTTCTATAGAGCATGTATAATTGTTACAACATGTAGGCTCTAACAGACTTTGTATGTACAGCATATCCCTGCTCTACTTATGTGCATGCTTTTGTAATTGAATTTCCCTTGGCCTATGTCATGCGCATGGCTCTAGGCGCTAGATGTGTCTTGGACTACTTCCATTTAATACCGGAATTTGGTTTTTAGAAAAGCCTATCAGATTTTGAAACAAATTTACATGAAGAATCTCGGCTTGTACAATTGAATTGGATGTGGTGAATTATTGTAAGAAATCTGCAAATAAAATGTTTCCCTCAAAGGGTGAAATATTTTGTATTTTGATAATCGGGGAGGAGGGTGCAACAGGAAACTAAAGATAAATTTCCGAGAGTTAAAAATTTGATATAAAGAAAGAGAGAACAATCAAATCAGTTCACAGTGTTTGAATTTTTGACAAAAGTGGAGAAGTAATCACACACCCAGCAAAATGATTAGGTAAAAAGTCATTTAAGGGACTTGCAATGATGTACCTAACAATGAATGATTACGTCTCAATTTGTGTGTTTGTCATTCCTGCTAATGTTTTCTAATTTTAGCCAATGAACATAACACAGGGGTGGGGTGGGCAGGGGGGTGGCCGTGCCCCCGCCCCCTGACAGAAAAAAAAAAAGAGGGAAAAGAGAAAGAAAAGAAAAAAGAAAGAGGAGGACGTAGTCATATATCATAAAAATAACTAGTCAGAATCTGATGAGGGAACCATAAATGTGGCACTTTCATGTATCGAGTGTTGATAATTAGCTTTTCTGTCATCAAGTGCAAGGAAATCACGATCTTATGCTCACTAAGGGGTTTTTCTTCTTTGACCCCTTACCGGATATTCTTGCAGTTACAAAATGGTGAGCATTGTAGCCCCTTACTCTAACTTTCAGTTACTCGTGCAAATTTCATTCCAAAAGTCCTCTTTGTATTATTATATAGTAGGCCTAACTTAACATGACAAAATAAAAACGCCACGAGATTTAGAGATTTTTAAATAATTTTAGCTGTAATTCTCTTAAATTTTCCCATTTTTTTTGCGCAATGCGTGTGCATTGCAAAAATTTATAGGCCTAATTTTGTTTGAATCATGTCACTTGCTCCTTACCTTGACCGTAGATGGCAGCTATGCCACTGATTTTTAGCCGATTTTTTTTCGCATTCATTTCGTTTGAATCATGTCACTTGCTCATCCCCTTAAAGCAATACTATAAGATTTTGATCAAAAATGGTTTATAGTTAAAACAGCATAAAATAGATAAATGTGACTATTTAAAAGCATTTTCAAGTGTATTTTGTGAAAAAAATTGTTTTGTCACCAAAAAATGGATAAAAAGCACATGCATAGTTTCCTATACTAATACATAGAATTAAATTCGGGATCCCAAATTTAATTCAACAAATGGCCATAACAGAAAAAGTTCATTTTTAACACTTTATAGTATTGCTTTAATCATAGATGCCAGCTACCATACTAGTTTTAAGCTGAATTTGGCGAAAATATTTCGCACGCTACGCACGCATTAAAAAACATCACATTATTTTCCGGACCCTGTCGCTCGCCCCCTCTGACCACTGACCACTGTGTGGACAGTCAGTTTTTAGTTGGAGTATTGTGCTACTTTGCACAGATGCCTAAAAGGTCCGCACAATAAAATTATGTTCCTGGCTGTATTTCTTCTTGGTGATCTTTAAAATGTTTTGATACCTTTTGTAAATGGAAATGAACAATGTTTCCACATGAAGTAAAACACACACTCTATCTTAGCATCAAATTAAGATTTATGCCTAACCTTTGAGCATGTTTTTGAACAAATCTGGAGGTACAATACCTTTTTAAATTTTTTGGCTTAATTGTATTCACCTAGGTTATATTTTATAGTTATAAAGAGTTAACAAATCTGGTTTATAATTCAATACCACCTTGACACACATGGTTCAGACTTATCAGGTTTGACCCATGAACTAAGCAATGGGTATGGTACTGTTGGCATTATTTTGGGTACATAAACTAGTAACTGCTGAGTTTCATGACCACTTCAATACTAGATAATTCCATAGCAACCCTTGTCAATTCACACTGCCACAGAGATTTTAGTAAGACAGAAGAGACAAATTCTCACTATCACACAATGATAACATAAATATTCCGGTGGATCGATAAGGAAATCAAAGTCATTTCCCTCTTAAAAGGTGAGAGCCCTTTGTGAGAATTATTGAAATATACATAGAAAGAATTTATTGTAGAATGACCTTTAGTATTTCAAAATATATGAAATATTCACAAAATTTTAAAGAAAATAATTGTTAGGCATGCATTAATGATTCTTATAAGAGGAAGTCAAATCTTATTTATTGCACAACAGTACGCTCCTGGGGGTCCAGGGAGCCATTTCATGGGCTTAAAGCGGGGTAAGCGACAAAATTTAGCTCCTGGAATAAAGCTTTTTAAATGCATTTGACCATTTTTTCAATGTTTACTTTAATAGATGCTGTAGGAATAAGTACTCTCAAATTGGTTTGCAGAAGGTCCATTTCTGACCAGTCTCCTGCAACTTAAAAATCTAGCCATGCCTTTTGTTGGGCGCACTACACTAAATAACTAGCACTCGCAATCCGGCATTTCTAAAATCGGCAAAAGTGATTGCCCTTCTAAAATGAGGTCTTCAAAACGTATGGAAGGGCAAAATGTTTGGTCAAGATTTTATTCTAATTATAAAGTTAGGTTTATTTTACGATGGTCTGATGCCATTTTTGATCTCCAGATTACTTTGGTAAAATGTTTAGGGTTTTCCTTAATTTGCGATTGATTCTGGTAATACAAAATTCAGCTGTCAGTGATAGGGGACGTTATTACTTCAGCGTCCAGTATCTTGAAATTTTTGCCTTGATGGTGTACTTTTATCATCATTTTGTGTTAGGAGAGATCATAATCATCTGAGAAAAGGCAGTGTTGAAGCAACCAGTTGCTTTATTATTGAGTTTTCGGGTGTTTTTAGGAAGCCATTTTGTACAGTAAGTCAATGGGAAGCTATTTTGTGGTGTGTCGCCTGTTTATTAAATTATTATGCTAATAATTGCTTGTTTTTCCAGGCTTGTCCCATTCAAAATCAAGATTTTGTGCAGTTAATCACTAATTCATTTTTTTTTTTTGACTCATTTTTATAGGACCAAATTCTAAAGGTTGCTTTGATTTCCTTGTATGGTCAACAGGATGGGTGTTCAAGTGATCTCTGAACACCTTCTTTAGGATTGAGCAACTTACAGACTTTGCGCATGTCAATTTGCCACGTGAAGGCATTCAGTCCCTACATCAGCAATTCAGCATCAGAGTCCTTCTAATGCACTCTAGATTTCCATACCTATTCCCACCTCTCTTTCAGTCACAATGTAGTTTTTTTTTTCATTGAGTTCAGTTGTGAAAGTCTCATCAACTCTTGACTTAGTGAAGGTGGTAAATCTTCTATGCTGCCATGTTTACCCTTAACACTTCAATTGATGCAAAAATCTCAAAATATTTTGGGAAAAAATAGGGATGATGTTGAACTCGCCTAATGCCCTTTTAAGCATCAATATTTTGTCAAAATACTAAAAAAATCAGAATTTACACATTTAAAACAAAACATTTTGAAATTTCACAATTATCATATTTCTCCTCCCTGAATTCAGGAATAAACAGGTTGAAAAATCAATTTCCAATCAATTGTGAATCTCTTCCATTTTTAAAACTTTTTGTCAATAAATTGGTTTAGCAATAACCTGAACATTTTTTGCAGCTGTAATTATTATGTGATAAGAGATTTGTTAGCAACAAATGTTTCATAGTAATTTGAAAGTAGTCAATGAAAATATGAAATTATATCCAAGACATTTTTAGCTCCCTTGTCATATATACAAATGTTTCATTTCAATATGAAAACAGTCAATGTAAACATGAAACTACATCCCAAAAAATGTTGAGCTCCCTAGTCATAGATATTTAGCCCGTAATGAATATTAACACAGTGTGAAGTCCACATGACTGGTTTGAGGGAAATGAATTAAGGAAGTGAATGCTCTCTCAGCAAATTAAATCTCCCCTTCATTGCTATCTTTCCATGTTGTCGCACAACTTGACTAACGAAGTCTTCTTGACCTCGAGGTCAATGAGGCAGCCTTTTTATTTTTTTCAGTTATTTACTTGATTCCCAGCCTCCCAAGTTTCCTCCTTCGCAGTCAAAGCAACACTGACTGTCAGTACCGGTGTCTACACTTCCAGGGATATAATTTTAACATACTCCAGGACACTTACAGACAGGTTTTGGCTCTTGCACATCTCGTGAGCCCGGATTGGGATTAAATTCAAAGGGGATTTCCCCGTTAAGGATGGTCGCAGGCGTTGTAGTTGTCTTACTTTGTGCAGATGGTGTCTGATTGCGGGCTGTTGCTGGAATGAAAAGCATCAAGGTCCTTCGTATCTTCTCCCGATCTAATGTAAGTCGCTTTCATTTTAAGCTTACATGGATGGAGTTTGTGTGAATTTCTTAGTATCATAGTTTTTTTTAATTTGATCATTTATTTTTTAATCACTGCTTATGATTTGTATTTAAACTCAGATTTGAATATTTGATCTGACCCTTCATTATCCTCCATATTATTCTGATATTTTAAATCAAGTCACAACTCCCAAGAAATTGCCCATAGGGGATGAGCCTGTATAATGTAGAATTTCTTGGACCAGAAATTGAAGAACTAATCTTTCCTCAATTTAGAACACCTTGTTGCAAACCATTTACTATTCAGACAGTTTCACTTGTTTCTAGAATGGCCATCAACAAACTATTCCCGTAGTTTATACACTATTTGCTGTCGTTATGGAAACCATTTGAAATTGTAAGATGTATATTTACAGATAAGTTAGCTAGGCAACGGCACTACACCACTAATTTGGATGAATTTTGCCCGATGAAGAAGTAAACCTTAAAATTGGACAACATCCCTTTTGTCACTGAATAACATATTCCACTGAGTCTGAAACATAATGACATAATTATTTTCAAAATGGAGGATGACAAAATTGTGAGTAATAGTCAGGACTATCCCAAATGACTGTGCAAAGTTCATTTTGACGATTAAGGGACCCTCTCTTTCTTTCTAACAATATGGAATGACAATAATTTAATAAGATTAATTAACAATGAATTTTTGTCCTGAAATGTTAAGGTGAATATTTTAGGTTGTAAGATGTTTGGTTGTGGCAGAGATATCTGGGAAGTAATTAATTCATTAGTGGGTAATTAGCATTAGGAAGTTATCTAATTTTTCTTGAAATGGATTTGGAATGAAATTATACCTCAACAAACTTGCAGTCATTTAAATCATATCATTCTGTTGACCAGGATTATTAAATACTATAATATTAAAGAATATTGATCGATATAACCAACCAAATTGACATTTTGGGTGAAAAGGATATAAGGGACGCCCATTTTGAATGCATAATCGGGAATTTGTTACTATTTATGGACAAGATTCATTTTCTGGAGACGATATCTGTAAATCCTGAAATTTGGTACGCAAGAGTGTTTGTTAGGAATTTGAATAAATATAAGGTGAGTTATCGTATGGAAAATTTGGAAATGAGTCGGTGCTGCAGTTGGGGCACAGGCTGTGATTAGTCACTTCCTGGCTCAAGTCACTTAAGTTTACTGACTGACATTTAGTTGTTTTTCCAAAACAAATTATTTGCTTTGAATTTTGTGTTTCATTTGTATTTCTCTGATATGGAAACATGTTATTTGATGTGTTTTCAAATCCTTGGAAAATGATTTGTTATATTTGTGTACAAATGTTATTTGTCTTCTTTGCTTTTATGGCTTATATCTTGGTAGTTTTTAAAGATGTCGTAAAGGATTGTTATGTGATTCAATCTTGCCTCTTTTTCCATTTAAAAGGATGAATTTGAAATAAATGCAAGCTGAATATTTAACTTGACTGTGATAAAAAGTTTAATACAATTGCCAAGTCACTGTTGCCAACCTTAAAAATCCCTACTGTGTTGTAATTATCGTCAGGGCTCCGACCTTAATTAGCAAATTAATTTTTCTAGAAAATGCAAACAAATTTTCAAGAAATATTTGTATCAACAGTTATATCAGTTGAGGATTTTCATTAGCTAAAAATCAGAATCTTGACAGAGGTGATGGGGATGGTTGAGGCTATGGATCATTTATGATTTATTTTAAAAAGCTTAGCATGTGAAATTGTGTTTTTTGGTTTTTTTTTGGTTGGGATGTTTGAGAAGAAATTGTTTGTTTGGTTTTCCATCCCATGAAGCCAGTTTTCAAGTCATGATGTCTTGTTTACTTGCAACATTCATCTGGGTCGTTGTCATTCTAAGTTTGCTGAGCATACCTCTATATGCAGTCCAGCTGTTTGTGGCATACCGCTGCATTTAAAATGGCAAAGTTACAGCTGGTAATGCTGATCACAACTTGTCTCATTACATCCAGATTGAGAATGCACACCTGTAGAAATCATGATGTGCCACAACTATAATAAACCCTCCATTCTTAATCTCAGAACTTCAAATTCATTGCGCTATAAATGTATCATCCTTGATTCGTACACTCCGCTTTTCACCTAGCCAATCAGAAGGCAAGAATACAAAGTACGCGGAGTGCTGTGGAAATTCACAATGCACTGTGTTTGTTGCATTCCAGTTTGCGTGACGGTGTTGAATGCGTATGAATGTTTCATTGTTTTTGTCGGGTGATGAGTTATTTAGTTTAGAAAAGTTTTGGACTTTGATGGTCATATAAAGACCTTATTTCTTTTCACAAAAGTTACAATGTTATTTTTCTGTCGTGTATGAACTAATAAATTTGTATTGCATTTTGCTTGTAAAATGAGACAAAATCAATGCACTTGCGGTAAATTTTGATTGCTGTCCAATTCACTCGGCCCCTACAGGTCTTAAGAATTGGACGCATTAAAATTGACCGTGCGTGCATTGATTTTGTCTCATTTCATGCACATTTATTAATCTATATACAAGACATTAGCTCATTACTGGAATGGTATATTATGTTTTCCCTTTGAAGTTTGTGCGCAGAAGTTAGAGCATTGGACTCATAATTGAGAGGTTGTTGGTTCAATCCCCGGCTCAGTCACTG
>JXSR01S046969.1:46887-56898 GCA_000969725.1 Ophiothrix spiculata
AATTCAATCGAACTCGATTAGTTTAATCCATGAAATTGCTACTTGAAAAACAATCGCTCTTGAAAGCGGCAGATGGATTGATCAAAGATAAAAAGTTTGTTGTGGTTCCTTCTTATCTCTTTTTTCCATGCTGAATCCATGCAGTAGTGGTTTTCTATGGATTTGATTGATGATGCTAACTGCATGGCTCCATCTGATTGCTTTGCCATACAAGCAAACATTATGAGATATAACTTTACATAGGAGCTCACTGACCACACCAGACAAACAGACAAGTCTCCATTTCAAACTCTGTCTTGGATATGACCTACTTTTACAGAATTAGCCAAGATAGAGCTACCACTTTTTTTTATTTAGACAATAATAACTGTGCACCCTCTTTTTTGAGGTCATTGTTTAAAATCGGAGGTGCTTGTTTTGGGCCGAGGTACTTTTCTGAGGGAGCGTAGCTCCCAAAGAAAAGTACCGAGGCACAAAACAAACACGATTTTAAACAATGACCAAATTAAAAGAGGGTGCAAAGTTATTATTGTCATTAATAACAGTCTTTCGACATTTGTAATGCCTCTTATGCGTGATTTTATAAAGAAATATTTTATTAAACTGATTTCTTACTGAAAGGTCGACTTATCCCTTTAAGAGAATTTCTATCATTCCGGGCATGACAATCATCGAGTAATATGATAAACGCGCGTGTGTGTTGTGCATTTGACGCTTGATTGGCGATTTATGAGAAAACACATTCAGCGCTATGACATCACTTACGCGGGTCATTATAATAAGTCATTGGTACCTGATAATGACCGCGCAGTTGTTTGCGTAAAAGTAGAAATAATCTTATTAGATTGGATCGCGCTATTACGCAGGCTATTAATGTACTTTATATAACTAGTAGCTTGATATTAGCTAAATTAAAAATTTTAGGTTTTTATTTTAAACTCTAATCGTGCCAGCAGATCAAATTGCTAGAATTTTTAAATTATAAACACACAGAAACAAACAATAATACAAGTTAGACTGCAGGCCAGTGAACGCACATATTGCAAAGGGGCAATGAGGATAAAGTGCCTTGCCCATGGACACAACATGTTAATGCAAGCAGGGGTCAAACTCACAACCAATGGATTATGAGACGGGCACCTTATCTAATTGGCCACACGTACTCCTAAGCTTACATCAATTCTATACATGCTATCGTCCCATAGCATGAAGGCTGGTATAGCGTTTGTTTCTTGAACACGTGCCTGCATCGTGTACACAATAGTCTCTGACATAAGCGAACATTCTCAAGGTTGTGGTGTGCCTGTCAAAATTAGGACTTTTTAGTATGTGTTTGTGAATTAATACCAACAACAATAATTCTAAAGATTATTTCGCAGTGAGTCATTACTATGGCAAGCCAAGGCAGACATTAATGCTAGCCAACATACATCCAATCCAAGCTAATTGTGACCCAAAAAATAAGTACAAATATAAGTAGTCATTCATTATAGTCACCGTTATGAAGTGGAAAAAACTTCAAACCAATATCAAATTGAAACATCATAGTTATATGTTTCGTTTTGCTTGATGTAAACTGTATAGGTTGATTGAATTCACTATACTCAATAAACCTTGAAGTATGCAACAAGCAACCGGACTCTGTTACAAGATCCATAGCACATCACTTGTATTCTACAACATTGTGAACTGTTGTTTTTGTATTGTGTAAGAGACTAGCAATGATTGATTAGGATTGATTAAGACCAAATCACTGCATATTAATACACTTGGTACATGAATCTTTCATAATTTTGGTATTATTTTTGACTAATTTTGTTGCTACAAAATGGACAAATCTGGAATATAAGTTCATTTGAATATTCAACATGATTGGGTACCTTGTTATGATTCAAAAAGTACGGACTAATTTATTTCCGCATATGGTCATATTATGTTTATGTGTGTTAATCGGTGGCTTGTTGCATACTTCAAGATTTATAGAGTATACACTCTATAGTTGCATACTTCAAGCTTAAGATTACAGAGTACACATCACTGTTGACCATATCTCTTCTCCTTTGCAGTTACATATAGCAGCAGCCAATGGTTTCGACAAGGTGGCGGTTTTTCTACTTGAACATCACACAGACGTCCATGCTAGAGATAAAGACGGCTGGCAGCCTATCCATGCTGCAGCCTGTTGGGCACATGTGAGTATATGGCTGGACAAAGGGAGGGGGGTACGAGGGTTGTGTGGCAGACGTCCACGCTAGAGATAAAGACAGTTAGCAGCCTATCCATGATGCAGCTTGTTGGGCACATGTGAGTATATGGCTGGACAAAGGATGGGGGGTACGAGGGTTGTGTGGCAGACGTCCTAGCTATACTTTGATCAACACTAAAAAGGCAAGAATTATGAGGCTTTTCTTCACCCGCAGGTAAACTTAATCCCACTTACACGTGCACCATAGATACTAATGCGCAAATTACATGTACATTGTGCTGCAGTTGTGCTGTGTTCAGTGATGTACATGCTCAGTCTATCAATTCACAATGTGAAGAGGCCCGCCTATTTAGTGTTGATCAAAGTATAGAAACTGGTAACCCATCCATGCAGCAGCCTGTCCGGCACATGTGAGGT
Source organism: Ophiothrix spiculata (assembly GCA_000969725.1). Lineage (NCBI taxonomy): Eukaryota > Metazoa > Echinodermata > Ophiuroidea > Amphilepidida > Ophiotrichidae > Ophiothrix > Ophiothrix spiculata. Next base: position 49,511 of record JXSR01S046969.1, read on the forward strand.
TTTGGGGAGAATCTTGACAGTTGCTTGACAGAAGATCTTTAGGTTTGATCCATAGATTTACAGGGGAGATACAAGGCACGCTGCCATTTTTATTCTGGCATTGAGACAAAATTGCAGGTATTCAGGTTTTGGCTATAGGTTGCTGATGATGCATCGCACCTTGCCATAATGCATGAATATTGAAACACGCACACATTCTTTACGTGCAGGTTGGCGTATCATTCACGTAAAGTATTATTTGCGCTTGTTGTCTCTACGCGTAACCAAATCTTGGGAGAGTTGATTTTGGCGGGAACCGAGTGGACCCAAATACCCCCAATTTAAGTTCCATGGTTGACGACGCCATTACACGGGCTGATATACGACATATAGACGACATGAATGCAATGGAAAGTGCCGCTTATCTTATCTCCATTTGCGTTGCAGCAAGTTGTTTTAACCCTAGCTATGCGAGGATGCCCATCTTAGATTGTCACTCATGGAGGGTGAGATATGGTACCTCCGGCAATTTGGATGGCTGTGTGTGCCCAATTTGAGAATCCATGAATCACAATAGGCACTGCAATCAAACCCATTTTCAAAAATACAATAACTACATGAGTGACAGTAAGGTGCTAACGAGCAGCGATTCTCCTTAGTAATTTTTTGTGGCCAGCTTGCTACTAATGCAAACAATTTGACACACTGAACATGCTCTACATCACCATGACTCCGATATACCTGGGGTCGATTTCACTAACATTACGATACAACTCGTAAGTCTTCACCGCATCGTAAGGTATATGAATTATGCAGTAGAAAAATCGAACCCTTTGTTAACATTGCTTGGGGTAAAGAGGTGGTCCTAGCTAACGATGGGTTTTGGTCTTACGATGGCTTAACTATGCATTTTAACGTTAGTGAAATCGAGCCAAGACTGAAGTTATGCCTAATGGACAACACTTTATAGATAACAAATTGAACATACTTATATATATAACAATTATTTGACGAACATCGATGTGTTAAAGAAAGCAGTTTATGTCAGGTTATGTTGGCCTTAATACATTGATGTAAAATTAATTGTCATTATGTTATTCTTTTGAACAAACTTGAGAATTAAAACTAATACATCTTTTTAGTTTTAATCTCAAAATACATCTCCTCTAAATGAACTTTGACAGAGCCTGTTTACTGACAGGAGTTAAAAACAATCCTACTGTAATTAGTAACAAGTATATAAAGGAAATAGTCTGAAGGTTAATTAGGCTAGAGGTTGCAGTTCCCTTAAAGGAGCACGATCGATTTTCTAAAATTTAGTTTTCAGAGTCTGGGAAGATGACCACTAAAGAGGTGTTAAAATTCTGCTGATTGAGCAAACTGTTTTGATTTTATGGGTACCCTACCCTGTCTATGCGCTATTGTGTTTAAATGAATTATCGTTACCATAATTAGTCACATTTTGACATATCTTCAAAACAGAACATTAACAGATTCAATGGATAGTTGAAATCTTGTTTGATTTATCTGTAATCTATGAAGTAAAAGTAATGTTTTACCAATGAAATTGAAACTCTTTCATGACGTATTGTACTGACACCTTGGTCACATAAGCCGCAAGAAGCTGCAACGCCGGTTTTCATTGATATAGCTCAATACCTTCTGGGTAAAGTTTAAAACTTTTAAAACGGTGAATGCTTGCGATGCCCGGTCGGACATCGTTCGGACGCCGGTGGTTATGGGACTAAAGACATTGTATACAAGTCGCAAGGTTTTAAGTCGGAATTGAATTCTTGCGGCTTGCTTCAGATGTCTCTACGGCTCACAGACACCGTCTTGACACCAGTTGGACACCGGCCAGTGTCCGATCGGCGTCTGCTGAATTGACGCCGTAAACACATCGTAACCTTGCCGCAAGGTTGTGACCCGGGTATCCAACTCACTTTAAGAGAATATCAATACACCCAAGATCAACATGCAAAACAAAACTTTTTTGACATTTCGGAAGGTTTTCATCAAAAGTTTTTCAATATTCGGTACTTGACAGTTACTACCAAACATTATGTAAATCACCTGCAGATAATGTTCTGAAATTTTGTCCGTGCACCTTTAATACAAGTCTGAAGGTAATGTTATACATTACTTGCATTTATTTATCTCCATTTGTTTCAATTTTCAAAAAACATAACTTGTTTTTGTTTGTTTTACAGGGTGATATGATCCAGTTACTAGTCCAACATGGGGCAGATTTAGACTCCAAAACAGACAATGCAGAAACACCACTAAGTAAGTAACACAACATTGAAGCTAAGTACTGTGGAAGAGTCTAGTTGTTGATATGAGATATCGCTTCCTGTATTCATTTATAACTTTTGTAACGGACGTTGGTAGTGAGTTCACATCAGAGAAGTATCCCAGGGGGGGGGGCACTCAAATATGAAAGTGACGTAGCTGCTCCTACCGGCTTTCGAAATGTAGGGGCAATTGGTGAGAAATACATTGAAAAATAGGGGGTCATTCGGTGTAGAGGGTAAAAAAACTGGGTCATTTCGAGCGATTTGTTGGTAAAAGCGAAAAACAGGGTCATTCGGTGTTAGTTTTTGAATAAAATAAGCCTAATTTTGACATTTACGAAATCGCTGATCTTCAAAATTTTCGTAAAATTTTCAAAAAAATCGACAAATTAAGCAAAAAAAAGGGGGTCATTTGGTGTAGGTTCTCGAAAAATCAGGGCAATGGATGAGAGTCACCATAAAAAAGGTGACTTTCAAAATAATAGGGGGTCATTGGGTGACAGCTCAGTGAAAAGGGGGGTCATTGGATGAGAGCGGAGCAAAAAAAAGGGGGTCTATCGACAGGAGCATGACGCGTGCCAATATATGGGAGTGCCCCCCCCCCCCCGGGGGAAGTATATAGATAGTGAATCCCATGTACAATCAAAACAAACACATCAAGGAAGTATTGCATGGGCCCATCACAACAAAAAGAAAAAAATGCTGTGAAAAAATGCTTAGCTCTTGTGGGAACCATGAAAACAAACACACCGACTGTAAGGAAATATTGGGCCCGTCACAACAAAAAGAAAAAGTGCTGAAAAAATACTTTGCTCATTGTGGGAACCACGAAAACAAACACAATGGCTATAAGGAAATATTGGTCCTGTCAAAATAAAAAGTGCTATGCTCATGTATGAAAACAAATCAAGGATCAAGGAAATATTGGGCCTGACAAAATAAAAAGTGCTATGCTCATGTATGAAAACAAATCAAGGATCAAGGAAATATTGGGCCTGACAAAATAAAAGGACAAAAATGCTTTGCCCATAAGGGAACCATATTATAACAAATGCACCATCAACAAAGGGCAAAAATTCTTTCCTCATTTGGGAACAAAAAAGATACCAGGACCTTTCCATCATGCCTTGCTTCCAATGGGATATTTTGTACAGATTGTCATAAATAATTGTAAATACATACTGGGGATTTGAGGGGCACTGAACCTTGATCAGCCCACATATGCACCATGGATGCCTGGATCAGCTCCCGGAATTTCGTACAGGTTTCCGCAAGACAATTAGCAGTTTGTTCCTTGTCCAAGGGAATTTCAAGCACATTCAACTTTGGCAGCGGCAGCATTTGAACTTGAGACCTTCCGCACTACAAGCGAGGGCCTTAACCGTTTGAGCTACCTTTACTGCTTTAGTGAGGAAACATAGCCCAATTTTTATCGGACCTCATCCCAATTTTGCATTTGGGACATGCTTTATCACTAAAGCTATTCATGACAACCTGTACAAAAAAAAACATTGATGGGAAGGTTCTGATATCTTCTTTATGTGGGAACCATGAAAGCAAACACCAATCTGAAAATATTGGTTAAATTGTTAAAATAAAAGGGGAAAAAGTATGCTTTGTTCATGTGGTACCATGAAAACATACATAACAAATCAGGATCTTTCTTAATGCATAAAGCAAATATTTAATTGCAAGATTCCTATTATCTGTTTGTGGTGCACTTTGCACCTTAATGTGGTCTAGGAGTTGAATTGGTTCTAGAAATACTATGTCTACCTTGAATTTGAATTTGACCTTAGCAAATGCAAAATGATAACAATTGGTACTTGACAGTCAACTCCATAAAACAGGTGGTCTTTGCCATCAGAATTCTAGATATAGAGTTCTTTCATGCCTCCCTTGGTCAACAATCATAGGGAGGGGATAAGAGTATTTAGAATAGCCACCACTGTTTTCAGCTCAAAGTGTAATGGTAATTATAACACTTGTCCTCCACTGTTTTCAGCTCTGAACCAGAGCTATACCTTTGAATGGCGAAGTAACAGACAAGTTGTTCTACCTTCAACTGCTTCCATTGGCCAATTAATTATGTTCTTTTCAACAGTTATGTGCTAAGTTACTTCAAAAGTAAAAACAAAAACAATCCCCCCAAATTAAATATGAAGTAGATTGGGACTCCTAAACAATATATTTTTTTTACTTTGTCTAAGGCACTGGAGCACAATTAGGCCACAACTTTCAACCTGGCCACAGCCTAAATTTCCCTAAATGGCAACAGTAGGCTTGATTATGCACCTCCAAATAATATCAAAACATGCCATGAATATTTTACAATAATCTTGAGGTGAACACAGGGGGGGACGGAAGGTTCATGAATTTACTGAATTTAGAGATTTTTAAAATCCCAATTCACGTGCAAACTCTATGGAGAAAGTCATCTTTAAAACTAGTCGATGCACCTCTTCTTGTATAAGGCGCAGATAAAGAACATCAAATTTTAGAAAGAAAACTGAAAAAAAATTAGAGGTGCATCGACAAAATTTTGAAATAAATGACTTTGTTTTATGAATTTCGCGCCGTTTTCCGTTACAATGTATTGCCAGGATAATTTAAACATCGCCAGTTGCCTAAGTTTCTTCTACGTAACTCGAGACGACTTGACTTACAATAGAAGCATTGTACAGCGATGTTTATCAATGCGTTACAGAGTCTGATACACGCATAGATGTTTCCGCACTTCCGGGTCTCGCATCATCGCCGGTAATGATTTTGATTCGATCATGAGTAGCTCATTCAGGCCTATTTTTTAAAATAACATTATATTTGTATAAATATAACGATAATTGGCAGAATCTGATCCAGAATGTGATATTTCATTCACAAATTCTGCGTACATTTCAATACAAATTGATTTGCGTGATAATTATCTAAAATGTTTCAGATATGAGCAAGAAGATTCGGTGGCCTAATTGATAAAGGCGTCGTGCTCGGAACCCAAAGGTACTGGGGTCGAGCCCATGTGGCGGTCATTTTATTTTTTTTTGGTTTTTCTTTCTTTCTTTTTTTTTTCAATTAGATTTTATAATTTTCTTAAAACATATCATTCTTTCAGACCAAATACCTTTTCCACTTCCTTTTCTCATTTTTATTTACAATTAAGACTGAATTTGCCACTACGTACTGTAGCAGCCGTGTTGCTGATTCATTTTTTCCGTTGCCATCGGGAGATCATCCTTCCCCGCCTGGGTGAACAGTCAAACCTATGGTTGCCAATTTGGAAAATTAAGGCTGTGGCCAGGTTGCGGCCGGCCGCACAAAGTTGTGGCCCAATTGTGGTCCAAGGCCTAAAGTTTAAAGCTATATATGACTTTTACTACAGGTGTGAAATCAAGTTCAGTTATCCTGAAAACAATCTGTTTTTGAGTATCGTTATGTTTAATTCATTAAATCTACCCCTTTTTTGCCACATCCAGGACAGGGATTCAAAAACGTTTCTTGATACTAAAATGTTTTTAGCCATTAGCCAATTTGATGATATAAAGCCTCATGCAAGCATATACGAGGGGTGTTCAATAAGTTTGTGGCCTAAGGTACAAGGGGATGAGCTAGGCAATGTTATTAAAATGTTATGTAGTTGCACGTAAATTGATGAATATTTGCAAAGTTTCAAAAACATACCTGCTTTTGTTTTTATAGCAGGGGTGTGAAATTTCCTCTTTTAAGCTGATTTCCTCTCTTTTGAAAATTTATTCAAGGCCACATTTTAGCTTTTTCTTTCATTTTTAGAATTTTTCAATGTTTTCCCTCGTTTTTTTACAAACTTCCTCTTTTTTCAAAAGAGGTCCCTCAAACCCCTGTTATAGTAACTTAAAACTTACCACTTAATTGAAGGTTTCTGAGAGTTGTCTTTTTGCCTTGAAAATTGCAGAAACAACAAAGCTTAATTGGTATGCATTAACCTTAAAATCTCTCCGCCAGGGCCTACACTCGACAAAGTCAGAAAAGACAAGGTTTCAAGACTTGAAAAAGATCACTCCTTTAAATAGCATTAAAAGATTTGGGCTGCAGATTTCAAAAACATTAGGACGGACAGGGATGGTGGTGTTCTTGCAGAGATGCCACATTTCAGAATAAATTCTGAATTCAGAATTTTTCAATTGGTTTAAGCCTAAATTCAGATATTTCTATTGGTTGTTTCGTGTACAAAGTTATAGGCAATTTTGGTATCTCACATTCTTTCGAAGTATTTCAGATTTTTTGAAAACCAATGAGTGGCATCTCTGTTCTTGGTATCATAATGGTTATTTTAATCGAGTTTTGATGCTTTATTCTAGATTTTAAAAGCCTCTTTTTTAAGTTTCTGTAAAATAAAGACAAAACTATGTATTTTACCTGAAACTTTACAAATATTCATCAATTAAGTTGACCTACATAACATGTTAATATTAACACTTTTGCATAAGGTGTTTTAGAATCCCGTTAGTGCACAACGGGGGGGGGGGGGGGATTTTGATTGCTTTAAAAACAATGTTCTTCATATTATTTTCTTTTAAAACTGCACACAGTGATACACCAACTCAATTAGATTCATATAAAACAAAAAATTTAAAAATCCTTAACTCCGTTTCAAAATGGCGGCCAGATTTCTAATTTGTGTCAAATTTTCATTTTTTCCGAAGGAATTTTTCAATGAAATTTGGCTCATAATAGCAGATTATAATTACATTGCTGAAATAAAAAATTTTAAAAAGTTGTTTTGTTTCGGTTTTAGGGACAAATCAAAATTTGAACAGCACCATCATTTTATCAGTTTATGCTAATTATCTCAAAAACGACACAACCGATTTGAATTTTGTTTGCACCAAAACATGCATAACCCCTACCTTGACAATTACATAAAACAGCTTTATTGGGTTATGTTGCGTTTTCGCGAAAAACAAAATCCAGGATCCATATTGACCCCCCTTATGCACTTAGTTTATCTCCTACCTTGGGCCACAAATTTATTGAACATCCCTTGTACAGCATATGATCGGGATGAAGATTCATCGTGCATGCAAAGCAATGTAAACTTAGCTGAGACTTGGTTTAATAAAATTACAACTGAAAGTCATA
>JXSR01S046969.1:66765-78001 GCA_000969725.1 Ophiothrix spiculata
CCAAATTATTTTGCCTTCTGTGATAAGGAGCTATCAGGACATGTTTCGAAGCTGTCCCGCTGGAATTGCACAGAGAGAAATGACATTTCCACAGATACATTTATCATAGATGCAAGAAAGATGTTCTATATACATGTACTTGCCAGCTTGCGCTATCGATTTGTTTCCTGCGCCACTACAGGCGTATCAGAATTCGGATACCCCTCCATATCCAAATTCTGATACGGGTATCACAATTTGGATACAAAATGAACGTGGGTATCCAAATTCAGATACGTATCCGAATTGTGAGTTCCGCCGAACTGATATTGTGCATGAATCTTACAGGATTTTTGGTATTGTTTTTGACTAATTTTGTTGCTACCACATGGACAAACCAACCTTTAACATTAGTTAATTTGAATATGCAGCAAGATGGGCTTATATATTTCTTGGTATGTCATATTGGTATAATCGGCGTTAAATGGCTGTTTATTGCATATACTTCAAGGTTGTATAGAGTGTAGGTGCTTTTTCATGATCTTTGGCGTTTTCAAGTTAAAATGAATTCATCTTGCAAAGTGCCAAAACTGTAAAACTACAAATATGTTGTCGCTTGAGTCATTTATAAACCAAACACGATGTAAATTATTGCCAAAAACCTATAAACATTATCATTGGAAATACATACACCCCTATTCAAACACGAAAGCAGAACAGGATAAACTAAACAGACTACAAAACATCAAAGCGACAACTATTTTGACGACAGTGTAAATTTTGGTGCAAACTGTTCAACATGCAGCCTAAACCATCCTATAATCCAAAGACCATGTTTCAGTAAATAGTTGCATTGGTAGGATTGTAGAATTCAATAATTAAAGAATTATGTGTGACAAATCCAAATACTCACGACTTTCTTTAGCTTTCGCCTCTCAGACGGGAGGCTTGATCACAAGTGATATACTACACTGGTTTTCCCGCAGAGCTTGTTGACATCCGCCATCACTGACCATGTCGAGCAAAATAATCATGTAATAGACTGGGACAATTTCTATTCTTGATAGAGATTCAAACACCTTCACCCGAAAGATCAGAGAAGCCATACAGCAAGGGGGCACGAACAATCAACCGCGATGAAGGCATTTTTTTCATTGATCACGTATATGACACTCTACTTAAACGAACTGTGAATCCTGGAAGTGAGAATGTCAACAAGCTTCGCGGGAAAACCAGAGGCTGAGAGGCGAAACTTAAAGAAAGTCGTGAGAATTTGGATTTGTCACACATAATTCTTTAATTATCAAAGACCATGCTAACTACCACTACTGCTTTGTGTTGTTAAAAAACAGCTTGGTATTATTCAAATTAAATTGATGAAGGCTTTCAATTAATGTGCTTTGGTTGTTTTTGATCAAATAGGATTTTAAAATTTCAAATTGTGTTTTAAAGAATTAAATCAGCAATAGTGGTAAGTGATATAAACAACAAAAGTAAGTCCACCTTTCAACATGACGTCCAAATATTGTAAGAAAACACATTTTACCAATAAATCATACTTTGTAATACTTCAATGACTGATTCCAAAATTTAGTGATGTTCACTCTGTGGGGATTTTAAAATGTACTCATTGCAGCCACAAGGTGTTTTCCCATTACAAGCCATGGATAATCGTTTGTGACTTTTGAAACGGTAAGTTTTTGTCTTCCTGCTGAGCTCATTCAGCCATGAATATCTTCCACTTTCACACAGCACTTTGGTAACAGTCACAGAAGTATTCCTAGGTATAATTTATTGGTAAAATGTTTAACCTTACGATGTTAGGACGTCATGTTGAGAGGGGAACTTACTTTTGGTGTTGTGTTTACATAAAATCTCCATTTAAATCAATAAATACTCTGAAAATGCAATTTTTCTCCTAAAATGTGTCTTTTTTCGTTTTGTTTTACAGGATGAACAGAATGGAACAGACGTACCATCCACAGACATTGATGATGTAAATGTAAACACCAGTGAGCCTTCAAGCCCCACTGCATTGGCGCCCTCCATCGAACTAACTGATGCCGATGCCACCGAAAAAGAGGGCGATTCCGAAATTCCAGTGCCTATGCCTTCCATCGCAGAATACCCTGAAGGCCCAGAGAGTCCATCTAGGGTTGATGGAGTCCATCAGAATGGAATCGAAGACGAAGGAAAGCATGGGCATGGGCCAAGAAAGCTCAAGTCTATATTAAAGAGGCGTGACGACAGTGATGCCTCGTCAATTGATTCGGCGGGGAAGAAAGGGCGCAAGACAAAACGAGATTCAAAAGAACCAGAGTTGAGTCCAGAGGAGAAACAGCGGATTAAAGAAGAGAAGGAAAAAGAACGACAGAGATATAAGGAGCAAAAAGAGCAAGAAAAAATGAAACAGCAGCAAGAAAAACAGAAGTCAAAAGCGGAGCGAGCTAATCGTAGAGAGCAGAAGAGAATAGAGAAGGATGAAGCTAAGAGAAGATTAAAGGAAAGAAAAGCAACAGAAATTAGGAGAAAAGACGATTCAAAGAGAGACAGTGGGGAAGATCAGGCGGAGCAGTACTATAAGGAGAAAATGGCGGGGAAAGAGACTTTAGCGGAATTAAAGCGCCAACGCTCATCTCATGGTAAACATTCGATAAACCGGACTCTTAGCGATGCAAGTGATAATGACGAAAATACAGAAGTTGCCGAGAGCATGATCTCACCTAGAAAAGATTCCATGGACATTCTGAATGACCAGAGTCCGAATCATTCGGCAATGAAACGAACCAGCCCAAATATAGCGCGCAAACTTTTACTGAATCGGCCATCTTCTGGGAGTTATTACTTGAATGAGGGGAATAAACAGCACGCGGAGGGAGAGGTCAACGGGGTCGGGGATCAGAGTAGTCTCACAACGTCAAATGCATCCATCGGTACGGAAGATCCGCCCAAAAAGAAATTTTCTATGGTAGGTTCAGAAAATGTACTTGCACCACATGAAAACAGTAGATGCTGCATTGTAATGTAATTTTTGTAATGGGACCTAGAAGTACAAACCAAGAAATCAGACTCTGTTACGAGATCCATAGCATATCCCTTGTATTCTGCAACTATGTGAACTGGTGTTTTTGTGTTGTGTAAGAGACTTTCAATAATTGATTAGGGTCGATTAAGACCAAATCACTGCGTATTAATAGATTTTGTGCATGGATCTTTAATGATTTGGGTATTTTATTTGGCTAATTTTGTTGCTATCTCTTATAGACAAACCTTGAATGCAAGTTCATTTTCAATATTCAGCAAGATTGGGTACGTACGTTGTTATGATTCGAAAAGTACGGACTAATTTTTTCCCCCGTATGGTCATATTGGATTATGTGCGTTAATCGTCTGCTTGGTTTGTACCTCAGGGTTTGTGAAGTGTACTGTTTTTTAGGCTGTGCATCTGAACATTGCTCACCTGAGAGTAATTCGCTGTAGACTTTCCTAAATATGAGGGGTGTTCAATAAGTTTGTGGGCTTAGGTAGAAGGAGATAAGCTATGGTTCATTCCAGTGAAAATGAAACTTTTTTTTGACTTCAAGCAAAAAAAAAATCAGCTATTTTATTCAATCCACATAAGTAGGTTTAAGGCCCGGTGCAGACTCCACTATTGTATAGAATATTTTGCTTAGAATATTCTATGCTGACGACAAAATGACGTAGTGACCGAATAAAACACACAGTTTTATTCGATGACCTACGTCATTTTGTCGTCCGCATAGAATATTCTAAGCAAAACTGCACCGGGCCTTACAGTCATACGTTTATTACTTGGCATGTGACAACTATTTTCTAATCAGAAATTATAAAGTTTTTCTATCCATAGCACCATAGCTCAACTCCTATCTCAGGCTACAAAGTTTTTGAACACCCCTCATTCGTATTTGCTCAGAATGGGAGCAAGTGTCTTTCAGTTTTTTGGGCAAAATAAATATTTATTGGACAGTTTAAACAAAAATGCATGAAGAGGTTGCATTTACAAACAATGGGGCCCTGTACTCTAGATTTTTGTTGAAACCGTTCAATAAATTATTATTTTGCCTTATAGGTGAATAAATGTCCCTTTCTGTATAGGCCAAACAATAATTTATTGGAGAGTGCAAACAAAAATCCAGAGTGCAGGGCCACATTGTTTGTAAATGCAACCACTATGCTGGATTTCTGTTTACATTGTCCAAGACTAGAAATTGTTATTTTGGCTATAAGCAATGTTTTCTCAGTAGGGTTAAAAGCGTGAGTGCATGTCTATCACACAAGCAGGTGTGTGTTTGCCTTGCTTATACTTCCGAGGACCTTCATATGAAAACACTCCGACACACCGAGGACTCGACACATTCCAAGGACCCAAAAACGGGTCCTCGGAAAACATCATGCTAAAACACCAAAAATGTCATGTTTTACCATTTTAGGGGGATCAGCGCTCCGAGGACCTCAAATGACTTTCCAACTTTACCTTTCGTGTATATATGAGTCCTCGGAAGTATAAGCAAGGCAGGGATGTGAGGTTTGACGTGTGGTTGCAATGATGCAGGTGTTGTCTCTATGACTTACAAAAATCGCAATATATTTGCAAAGAACTGGTAACTAATTGGTGCAGCTATTCTTCACAGCGATAGTCCAGTCTTTTGTTTCTGGGTTTAATTTGTGAACGTGTAAACGACAGCGTTCACGCAGTGATCTCCAACGCGACAGTACACTTTCAAGATTTTGACAGTCCGCATGTACGCTCATGAATTTGAGTACGCGTTCCCAAATTAAATCCACAAACATTAGACATAAATATGCTCATACTTAGGTTATCTGTTTCTGATGTTGTGGACCATCATTTGTGTCATCTTACATGCATGTCAAACTAACTTTTATTATTTCTTTGATCAATGTTAAAAATCAAGGCTGAATTTTAAATAAGATATATATAATGGTGCTTTAGAAATGATGTCATAATGTATGCTAACTCAAAATCCCTAGAAATAACACCATGTTTATTTTGGATCGCCCAAAAATCGCTCTGTGTCTTCACAACTACTTACTCATTCTGAAACTTGAAAGCACATGAATCTTGCTAACCCTCTAGTGCACAAAGTTTTGTAATACTGCCCTCAACATTTGGAAGAAAACTTGCAATGGTATTTTGGCAAATCAACATTTCTGTCTTATGACAGTGGTTCTTGAAATGGTTCTTCGCGTGACCAACGTCACCTGAAGGACCATTGACCCAAGACTGGACTTTATACAATGTGCAATTAAAATTTATGACAAATGGCAGCTAATACAGATATGACTTTCTTGCACTCACATGACGACTGATGTAAATAACACTCAGTCACAGACCAGGTGGTACTTAAAATCTGGTGTAGAACTTGAAATGTTTTGTGTATATGGTCTTTTGACAAATATATTTGCTAGCAAGTTTGCTGTTAGGTTTACAAGATGTACTTAAAAACAAATAAATAAATAAATTGGGTATTGAGAAGGTGATTTGTCACTGATAAAAATGGGTTAATGAAATTTTTGAGTTCAAAGTATGTACTATACTTCATAGCTTTGTCAATGATAAGCTAACTATTGTCATGGATGCATGTACAGTAGCCAAAATGGTTACTGGAAAAAGCTGAGCAAAGAATAGGGCAATCTACACGGACTGCAGATCCATATGTATGCGCAACTCCGAGATCCAGATCTGAGATCCGCATCTCCGTAGACTGCTTACATGTACGCATGCAGGCAGAGTTCTGTACAACAAATCCGGATATGATGCCCATGTAGCCACAGTCAACTGTAATGCAGCTTACAGAGATATGCATTCTTCTGGATTTGCACTCCCGTGTAGATTGCCCCAATATCTTCACATCGTATATGATCTTTACAATGTGTCCTCACTTTTATTTATAATGCGCATACCTTTTAATTTGTACCTACTTACAAACATTCGATTCATGTAGCTCTTTCATGTCTAAATATAATGACATAACTTTCCAATAATTAATGATGAAGTCTTTCAACTTATATTATATACAGAGATTTTATTTGATTACATGTATAAACAGATTTGTTTTGTGTATATACTGCATTGTTTTTTTCCAAGAACCATTTACTAAGGGCATTGACGGTGACTGTTATTGTTTATTTACCATATTGTTCCTATTAATTACCTATGCTCTATTAAACGCCCACCACCATTTTTTTTTCAAAAAGAGTCAATTCCAAGTATTTTCTTACCTTATTAAGCTTACCATTCTTGTAAGTTACGGCAAGCAGATCTTAGAAGTCAATAAACAAGGTTGTGGTCCCGGAAGCAAAGCAAAATTGTTCACTACTTCCGGGTTTTTGCACCCAATATTTCCATATTTTTCAAGGTTACATAATGAATTTGTACACTTATGATCTGAGACGTGAGTTAACAATTGGTCCCTAATAAATGCCCCTTTCAAAAAAATGCAATGCCCATAGAGCGATTAATAAGACAAATATGGTATCTGTATGAGCAGAATCTTGGACAAGTCCCTGTTGCTGTCTTACATGACTGGTCTTTGATGATTAAATGATTTAAAACAAAATGTGTCAAGTTTTTTTAATCCGGAACTTGTCCAAGATTATTTTTCTTGTGCTGGAAGAGGGATTAAGTTATAGTGTTGTTTATCTGATCTTATAACCAAAGCTATAATAATTCTTCGTACAGCAGCTATAAACAGCTTAGTGATGATTATCTGACCATTTTTGTACAAACTTTTCATGGCAGCTATTTTTTGAAGCTCTGATGTAGACAGAAGTCTGTACAATTTGTTTAAAAATGATCAGTATTCTATTGGCCAATTCACAGATGACCATAGCTTTAATTTGAATTCTAGCCAGTGTTTTGAAGTCAATTAGGAAGGCTTGTTGCAAAGTTCTTTTATGCAATGCTGATGTACATCAAATTTAAGCTGGTATAACTTCAATGCCAAACAACCATTCCACTGTAGGAAACATTAACTTTTTCAACAAAGAATCTAAACATTTGTTTTGAAACACATTCCGTGATAAATATAATACATAGAGAATTTTAACGTATTTGTTTTGATACACATCCTTAATAAATATAATACAAAAATACAAGGGATTACATCGCACTGTGACTTTATACTGGCACCGTGTACAGACAACAGTGTTTGCTTAAATCTGTGTTCTAAAAGACACAATTTTAAATGAAATAAAAACTGATCTAGTTGTCGGCAGATTTTGAATCAAATGTCATTGGTTATGACTGTTGGTCATTATTTGATTAATTGCTCTCTATTTTGCAAGCATCAAAGTCAAGAACTCGATATAGACATGGAGTTCAGTCATCAAACATTTGACGTAGACATCAAGTCCACAGAAACCAGTATTAGGCTTAAGAAAATTGTTTGTTTGCCCTCCAGTGGAAAAATTAAAATTTTGGGTCAGGCGGTCGTTTTTTTTCTTCTTTTTTTACTTTGCACATACATTTTAAAGAATGTTCTCATTCCATGGATTTTATCACGAATAACAAGCAATGCAGGGCTTCATCAAAGATTGTGGGTCATTACTTAGAGTAAATATGGCATTTTATACTACTAAATGTGACTTTATACTGCTAAATTTTACGTTTTCCATCAAAAATATTGAGTTTTCATATTTTGCATGTTTGAAGAAGAAAAAATAAACTAAAATACCTGACCCAAATTTTGGGCATTTTAGGTTCGGTCGTGGAGGGCAAACAAACAATTTTTTTAGGCCTTATTGCATTCTTAGACCCCGAATTTGTTGACCACTTACTTAAGCTTTAGAGCCAAATTGCAGAGTGTGTTTTTTTCTCCAAAACTCACATAGTCCAATAGCTGCCATATGTTATATTTGCATAGATTATAAATCTATTATACTACTGATTTTGTGAGTTGAATATGTTGTAAAAGTTCAGTTGACCAAAATTTATATCATATAGATAAAAGATTCATACTAGCACTTCAATGCAGCACCAACACAATAAGATAATTATATTGAAACATGTTTAATCCCTAGACTAGTGTGTTTTGGAAAAGTCTGTGCTGTTACTATCCTATAATGTCCCTTCAGGGCAATGAACCACGACCATTTGATCCGAGTCAGGATAAGGACGTCTGACGCCTGCAATATGAGGTAAAATGAGCATCAGAACAATCTAGATGAAGAATTTAGGTTTCAAAATCTAGCATAATGGCAGCAGGGTTCCCGCGGGTTATGGAAACCCTGAAAAAGTCATGGAATTTAATTTTTGAGTTCCAGGCCTGGACAAGTTTTTGAAATTTGATGAAAGTGGCCAAAAGTCATGGAAAGGTCATGGAATTTCATTTTTCGGAGAAGAAAAAAAATAATCAGAATGACAGTAGCTGTCAGGTTAAAAATCATGGTACGGGATAGACAGGATAACCCTTGATACACAACCCTGTTGTCTAAAAATGGTCATGGATTTTTCATAATTTGGTCATGGAAAATTCACGGAATTTAATTGTGCGGAAAGTGCAGGAATCCTGTGGCTGCCGTTGGTCTAAGTGAGTATTGACAGAACACTCTTCAGTTGTTATATGTTTGACTCGACCCTATAGAGCTGAAATTGCCAATCACTTGACATATCATCTTGAGCTCGAAATGGTAAACACTTGGTGCAGTCTTGGTGCCTCAATTGTCATTTACTTGACTTTCAAGATATCAAACACATATGTTGTACAAATTAGTTTTGGTTATACACAGGCATGAGAATTTTCAGATAATTATCTGATTTCAGATATTTTGTCATTCAAAAGCATCCAAATTCAGATAATTTGGTGGCTTGATTTAACCTTATTAGTATTTTTTTTGTTGAGATTTTACATAATTCAGATATTTTAATGAAAAATCATTCTCATGCCTGTATACAATCTGTTTTAAAAGCTTCAATTATTATGTTTTCCAGATTTTTTTCAAACATCTAATGACATACGTATCTTCTTTTCTAGCTTGATGCATTGTTTTTATCAGAGCTTAATTTTCTGTTTCATTTAGTAGAATGTTCCTATTATGGAATGCATTATAATTAGGGGCCTGCTTCAAAACTGAACCGGCTGTTGCCTGCCAGTTTTGGGCGGTTCAAGTGGATGTTCTTCCACAAAAATATTGCTCCTATATTTTCTCATGACCCATGTGAAGTTTTGTTGCTGAACATATTCCATTTTTGAGATAAAAGTGAAAATGTGCCCAAATGTGATAACTCTAATTAAATTTACATTGTCTCATATTATGAATAAAAAATTGCTCATAAAATCAAGACATTTGCACCGATTTGACTTCAGTTTGAAACTAAAATCTTCTTTTATATGAAATTAAAACTAAATTTTGAAAAATCAGACCATGGTCTTTGAATTGGTTTGTTTCTTTTTAACTTTGATGGAAAAACTGAGTGAGGTTTACATACTTTATTCATACGATTATAACAAATCACATGGAATGAAATAACTTTTGGGTAAAGAATGTGAGGTCAAAATTTGATAAATTCATGATGTTCTTTTGTCTTGCCTGGATGATTAATGATGTAGTATGCATAGGATGTCTGCAGTAATTAACCTTTGAACCCTAACCTCTTAACCATTTGCCCTGAAAGCAGACCTATGGTCAAAGGTTAAAGACGTGCACACTCGAGTCTTTATGGGGGAATTTTGAGTGCCATATTTATGTCTAGTAATAATGTGCCTATTATATGTATGTATGAGTACGTTGCAATGGTCACTTATAGGCCACTCAAATATTTATTGGTCAGTGCAAACAAAAATCTGAAGTGCGGGGCCCATTGTTTATAAATGCAACCCCTACATTGTATTGTTGTTTGTATTGTCCAAAAAGTTTTTGTATAGCCTATCAAAACTGCTTGTAAAATATCCCATTAATTTTTTCTTTTTTTAGAAAACTTTTGATGTTTCTATATCTGGAAATATTACTGTACATATACGATAGATTAAGATTTCATAATTATATATGCAAATGAGGGGCAATGTTGTATGATGGGTAATATGATAGATTATAATTAATTTTGTGTGTGTTTTAACACTAATGTGTTATTTTATATATGTTATTGTTATTGTGCGTTGCATTATTCGCTAACTTGTCTTGTATCGTCAAAGCGCTTGTTTCTTCTGCCTTTATATGGATTGTAGGTGTATTGAATTTAGATAACATTTTTGAAGGAAACATCAAACAATTTGATGGTTAATAATGGTGATCTTTGTGTTCAGAAGAAGGATTTGGTATACATACACATATACACTTACTTAAAGATCTCTGATTAAAACTATTTGTTCAAAGTCTGCTATTTTGGTCACTGAAAGACCATGGTTTTAAGAAACTTCAAATAGTCGGTATATATTTGTTATATTATTATATACTGCATAAATTTGATGAAATATTTTATCTGATTTGCATGATTTGAGCCAGTTAATAGCGTTTACTATTGCCTGCTCAAATCAAAATCGGTATATAAAACAAATACTGTCTGCTTTTTCATTCTGGTAATAGTAAAACGATTTCCCCTCAGTTATCTGGAGGCTATCCGTTCCTCTACCTATGCTCTCAAAAAATAGTATATGTGACGTGTTACATCAAAAGGTATAAGTTGTCTACCTTTGACAAAATTGAGATTTCTGTGTTACTTTAAAGAAAATAAATTAAGCTTTAAAATGATACCTTGCTTGTGAAAATTGAAGTTTAAATTTTGAAGATAAGGTGAATAAAGATGACAATTTTCTTATTATTCTCTTTATAATTTACAAGCTTTATTTGCCTGTATCTCAAAATTTGCTTGGCCGAGAACTTGTACCTTTTGATGTAACGCGTCACATATTGTCTCAAGATCATTTTAGGCATGTGTTTTTACCATTGCCCTTATGAGCATGGAATGTTTGTGGACTACTGCCCTCATAAGCAGTCAATAGTTGTATGATTTAATATAGATTTTTTCTGGATGGCATTTATTCATGAAGTGTATGGTATGCAAATATCGAATGCTTATAAGGGTAATAGTAAAAACTATTGTTTCAAAGTGTTCTTTAGACTATATACTATAAATAGTAGGGTAGTCTCAAGATCACTGAGGGGAAATAGTTTTACTATTGCCAGAATGAAAAGGCATTCAATATTTGTTTTATATACCATTTTGTTTGACCAGGTAATATAGTAAAAAACTATTGATTGGCTCAAATCATGCCAATCA
>JXSR01S046974.1:1452-15225 GCA_000969725.1 Ophiothrix spiculata
TAGCGGAAGCACTCAGATTCTCTAATTACTTCCAAAGATCTAAATACATTTGTTTTAATATATAATTTAATTTTGCAGAACAACTATATACATTCTCTTCTGAAGTAAACCAAGAAATCAAGAACAAAATGGCAGAAAACATTGCTGTGTATATTCCGATTGATAAAGAAAAGAGCACTAAGGTCCATCTTGAAATTCTAAGAGGTGACATTACTTCTAAGGACACTGAAATACTTGTGGTTTTCAGAGAACCAAATGGAAGAGCAAGTGGAGATTCTTCAACGAGAGTTCTTCAGGAAGCAGGACAGAGTGTTGAAGACGAATATCAACTTGTCAAATCTCAAGGAGGCAGAAATGTAAATAAAGGTGTGGTGCAGACAACAGCAGGCAATTTGAATAAGCCGAAATATATTCTGCACCTCCATGTGGAAGACAATTTGTCCAGATTTCGTGAAACTGTGTCTACTGCACTCAGAATGGCTGAAAAGCTGGACATTAAATCAATAGCTTTTCCATCCTTGCCTGAGAATTTAAAATTGGTTGAGTTCATCGAGGCAATTGTTGAAGTTTTTCAGCAATTTACAACAGTTGATCGTCCGCTCTCTCTACATGTCATTCAAGTCATCATTTCGCAGGTGTCCTTATTCAGTGGAGGATTAGCTCAATGTGCAAATAATGACGAAGAGTATGAAATGTACAAGGACATAGTATTAAAACAAGAGGCCAGTGGCTTGATGATTGCGCTTTCATCGCCACCTGACTTGATGGCATTCGGAATGGGTGAATCAATGCAGATGATGTGCTAATTTGTCAAAATATTGGAAAAGCGTCATAATCTTTTCAGATATGATATCGCTTTAAGATAGTCACATTCCTTCATTTTATGCTGTTTTTACTATAAATCATTTTTGATCAAAATCTTATAGTATTGCTTTAAATCAATAGCTTTTCAATCTTTGCTTGAGAATTTAAAATTGGTTGAGTTCATCGAGACAATTGTTGACGTTTTTCAGCAATTTACAGGATTAGCTCAATGTGCAAATAATGACGAAGAGTATGAAATGTACAAGGACATAGTATTAAATCAAGCGGCCAGTGGCTTGATGATTGCGCTTTCATCGCCACCAGACTTGATGGCATTCAGAATGGGTGAATCAATGCAGATGATGTGCTAATTTGTCACAAAATTGGAAAAGGGTCATAATCTTTACAGTTATTCAGTGGCCTCTGCCAGCAACCAGCATAATATTTGCCTCGATCCACGAGTGACCGGCAAAATGATTGATGGATCGTACCACTTATTCATATCGGGAATTGCTACATGGTGGTTGTATAATAGCTTTCAATTGATGAATATCCATAACTAGGTACAAAATACGATTTAACTATTTCTGCCATGAAAAACATTGGTCACTTCTGGAGGACACTTTACTCTCAAGTTTAGGGCTATGATTATAATATTTTTTATAGACTATACCACATTGAATAGAAATATTATTACTGCCTCTTCGATATTATAAATATGACAAATTCTGATGGTCACCCGTAGTGTCTAATTTTGGACTGTGATTTTGCTGGTTACGACCAACCTCGCACATTCCTTTCGTGTTAAATTGGACCAATTATTATTTTCTTGAGTAACACAGTCTACCACTTCTATATATTAAACCCTGCACCCCGTTTTCATAATTTATTGAACCAATTTAAATAGTGGGAGTTGCTGTTTGCTATTAAAAATGATGGCGCTATAATAGGTCACTCGTGGAGGATTTTGGTCACTCGCAGAAGGCAATTTCCAATGATTATGCCCTATATCAAAAATGGTTGGTCTGAAAGTGGAATTTTGCTCGGATTTTCAAGTGCAATAAACATGATACAAGTGTAAAATACTCGTATAGAGATTCATACATGGCAAGATGGACTAATTAAAAAAAAAACACTCAGGCTGATGGTAACAGCCAGAATTCAGGTCGCTGATATATCGCTTATTTAATTTTTTTTATTCATGGAAAATTCCAGGAAAGGCCGTTTTTGACATGCGTATGAATATTCATGAGTTCGGATGCCCTAGTTTAAAAACCCTGTAAAATCGCCAAAGTACCATAGAATCTCAAACCAAACATGTACTTGGAAGCATAAACGTTATGAAAACATTTAAATTTTTTAAAAAAATGGGGTTTTTTTTAAATATAAGTGTCTTTTCGTGTGATTTTGCGAGTGTTTATTTTCCTTGAGTGAGGTCAAATTTGGTGTTTGTGCTTTACTTAAAATCTTCGGTTCTGGACTTAATATATTTTAGCTACTGCGTAGAATGGAAGCTTTAACATTTGTCTAAAAGTTCACATGAAAATCTTCCCCTAATTATTTGTAAAAGAAAGAGCAGGTAAGACTTTTTGGGTCTTGGTCCAATAAGGTCAAATAACATTTCGCATTTCGGCTCTAACCAGAAGTGAGGGCGTAATTTTATATGTTTCTGATACAATGATTAATTGTCCAATTTCAATCATCTTGACTCAATGGGCTGGTCAGGAAGGCCCCGGACTTTGTATCGTGAGATCACTGGTTCGAGACTGCGCGTAGCCGTTCTTTTTATTTATTTCTTATTTATTTATTTATTTATTTTTTGGTTACACTAAATTATTTCTTTTTCTTCATGTATAGATTGAATTTTCTTAAATAAACCACTGTTATGAAAAAAATTCTTACTGTATTTATAGACAATTAGCTGAAGTTTCATATTTGCAATTAATTTGTAGTACAGTAAACCGCCCGGTCTGCGGACAGCGAAAGGTCTGGTCGTATCAAGCATCAGTCGTATTCAACACCTCGTGTACCCGTGGTGAGTGACGTCATATATGCTCAGTAACTAATTGACCTGTATGAAAGTGTCCATTTGCCGTTTACGATGCTCTTTGTGTTGAACGGGTAATATGATGACCGACATCTTGCCCCTTTCGTACGTCTAATTGAACTGAACATTTCTTCGGATAATTTGCTTATTTTAAAGGTCTTACAGGAAAGATATTTTTTAAACTTCAGTAATATAAGGTTTGATGTGTATTGTACCACATTTTACCAGTCAATAAACATGTAGTGTGTTAAAACAAGCTGCAGGTAGATAGATGTGACCGCGTGTTTTTAAAGGCTTAAAATCGACAATTTTGTTTAAAATGTAATAAAAATGAAGAATTTTTATTCTTAACAGTCAAACATAAACATATCTTTTCATCCACATCTTCATTTTCTATTTGCATTATCCCCCTTGTGATTATAGGGGTTCGAAGTCAAAATTATCCGACAGGTCACGTCGAGAAAAAAAAATCTAGCGACCGAGTTATCCTGATATTCACCCGGGATATACCCGGGAAATCAAAATTAAATTGCTCATTAAAAGCTCATTTGCATAGGCCCTACTGGCTGACTGGTACCCAACATTCACCTGCTGAAAAAGAACATTTAGAGATATTTGTCGGTTAAAGTATACGCAGTATTAAACGTGTAAATACAATGACCGATATGTTATACCTATTGTAAAGCTAATTGAACTGTTTGTTTAACTGTTTTACTTATTCAAAACAGTCTATTAAACGCAAATTTGTCAAATTTCATTAACCCTTAATCTCCTATGTGCATAGCACTAAGCTGCACTACTACAGGCAGAAATCAGGAATTAGTCCGAATACGTCATAGACGGCGGATAAAAATTGGCACGGGTCAGCCATAGCTGGACATTGGATCGGGATGCCGGGGGTCAGTGGGTCGACTCCCCGAGGGAATCTGGGGATCCAGTAATTTTTGTATGATGTATTACGGTATTCGGACTCTCATAGTTTTATTTAAGTTGTTCTTTTCGACAGGACACGTTAAAAAGATAAATACCTGCTGCCGATTTTTTGCAATGTTTTGCGAGACCTGGAAAATAGAAGCTTTATAGAGAACAATAGACGATATGTAATTTCGGTAGTGGTGGTATTGAGAAGTCCCATTCATGCAAATGAGCCAAGTGAATACAATGACATGCTTTACTGCGCATCTATTAACATAGTACTCAACAATAGAATAAAGGTATCCTCATTTGCATTGAAGGGACGTCTCAATACCACCATTACGTACCGTAAGTTCAGGCTATTGTCACACAGTCAGTCAGTAGGGCCTATGCAAATGAGCTTTTAATGAGCAATTTAATTTTCATTTCCCGGGTATATCCCGGGTGAATATCAGGATAACTCGGTCGCTAGATTTTTTTTTCTCGACGTGACCTGTCGGATAGTTCGGACTTCGAACCCCTATAATCACAAGGGGGTTAATGTAAATAGAAAATAAAGATGTGGATAAAAATATTTTGAGTTTTTTCAATAAGATAAGTCTATTTTTGACAGAGGAGAATAATTTTTTTTCATTTTATGACATTTAAAAAAATAAAAAATGTCAATTTTTAGCTTTTAAATCATGAGGTCAAATCTGGTTACGTGTAGCGTGTTTTACAAAATTTTATGTGAAATGGCTTATACAAACTTCAAGATTAGATATCAGGCATCATATATGTGAAATTTGAAAAATATATCTTACCTGTAAGATTTTTAAAACAGTAAATAAATCGAGGGAAAATTCAGTACAATTAGACATACGAAAGGGAGATGATGTCGGTCATCACATTATCCCGATATACACAGCAAACATCGTAAACGACAAGTCACACCTTTCGAAGGTCTTGGGCTATATCAGGCAAATCTGACGTCATTTTACATACCACGTGTAGTCTACATGTGACCGGGGACATGTGCGCTGACTGTGCATATCATTTTAATACGGGCTATTGGGAAATGATTTTATCATGTTTATCTATAGAAATTCTTGTGTAAAAATAGTTTATTGAAGGAATATTAATCTAATATGATTGAAAAAAAATAATACTTTGTATTCAAAAGGGAAAAAAAAGAAAAACAAAGAAGGCGCCGTCAGGATTCGAAACTGGTACCTCTCGCAAAAGCGAATAGTATATCCACTACGCTATCGGGATCTCGCTGACATGTAGAGGGTATTTTACCTATATGTACCTATCAATAGACAATGCCGCGTAATTGATCACTTCCGGGGTTATATGATATTTTGCGTAGAAATGTCATGCTATATTTGACCTCATTGGACCAGGCGTTACATTTGCTTACGTGATAAGTGTTTTACGCAGAATTATCCCAAATGTTTTAGGAAATCTGTTAAAGAAGTGTTGTCGCTCTCTTTTGACCAAGTGGCTAAAATATATTAAATCCAGAACCGTAGATTTTAGGTAAAACGCAGACCTAATTTGACCTCACTAGAGGAAAATAAACACTTGCAAAATCACACGAAGAGACACTTATATTTCCATTTTTTTTTAAATTTCAAAATGTTTTCATAACATTTATGCTTCTAAGTGCAAGTTTGGTTTGAGATTCTATGCTACTTTGGCAAGATTACAGGCTTTTTAAACTAGGGTGTCCAAACTCATGAATATTCATACGCATGTAAAAAACGGCACTTCCTGTCATTTTTCATGAATAAAAAAAAAATAGGCGATATTTCAGCGAGCTGACTTCTGGCTGCACATTTTAATCAACTACCGATCGATGTTTTGGGCATGACAACAACATCGAGATTACGTTTCGCGGCAAAACAATGGACTAGTATTATCGTCAGATTACAATCAGTTAACACAATCATCATCATCTAGGTCAGATGGCGGTCATAGCGCTGCTGTGGTATTTCACAAGAGTACGCCATCCATCTCTATCCTCTGCGAGGCGTGATGCACCCTGCACATTATCTCCTGACAAGTATTTCATGTCATCTGTCCAAGATGTTGCTGGACGCCCACTTCCACGCTTTCCTTCTACAGCACCCTGAAGTATTTGCTTTTCAATGCTGCCATCCCTTCTGACAATATGCCCAAAATATATGTACTTCCTTTTCATGATCCCGCATCTAAGGTTCAATCTTTTCCAATATCCAGGTGTTAGTTCTTTTGTCTGTCCATGTTGTTTGCAAAAGACGTCTGTAACACCACATCTCAAAAGCATCGACCATTTTCCTGTCATTTTTTAGTCATAGACCACGACTCGCATCCATAGGTGGCAATCGAGAAAGCTACAGCATTTAGAAAACGTACTTTCAGGCTGATGGAAATTCCACGACTCTTCCAGATATTTTGCATACTCTGTGCTGTCGACCTAGCAATTGCCAGTCTTCTCTTAATCTCCACTGTGCTGTCACCGGTGTTATTAATCATTGATCCTAGGTACTCAAACTGCTTAACTTCCTCTGTCTGTTGCCCATCAATAATGAAATCCGCCTTGGTTCCATTTCTGTCCACTACCATTATCTTGGTTTTCTTGGTATTCAGAAGTAGCCCTTTCTTCTCACTAGCCTCTTTGATGCGTTTCAGGAGGTCAAGCAGATCATCTCTACTGTTGCAAATCAACGTAGTGTCATCTGCATATCTCAGATTGGTGATCTTTGCTCCTCCAAACTTAACTCCACCATCAAATCATTCCAATGCATCTCTCATGATGTCCTCAGAGTATATGTTGAAGAGGTTTGGTGATAAAATACATCCCTGGCGCACACCTCTTCCAATTTCAAACCATTCTGTATCTCCTCCGCTAGTTCTTACTGCAGATTTGTTGGTTCTGGTACAAGCTGGCTATCAATTCAACGAGGTGACATGGGAAACCATCTTCTTCATGGTGGTCCATAGTTGAGGATAGCTGACACAATTAAATGCTTTACTATAATCTATAAAGCATAGATAAAGATGATGTTTGTGGTCCCTACACTTTTCAATGACATTTCTGATTTCACTACCTTCTCGAAACCCTGCTTGTTCATCTGAGATCTCTCGCTCTCTTTAATTTTCATTTTTGGGATGATGATCTTAAGAAGTACATTACCATGATTACGTGCATGGCAAATGAGGCTTATGGTTCGATGGTTGGAAGATTCCTTTAGATTACCTTTCTTTGGCAGGGGTACGAAGACAGCTCTACACCAATCTTGTGGCCATTCTTTCTTCTGCCAAATGCTGCAGCATAACCGCCACATCAGATCAACTCCTTCTTCACCTGTTACCTTACATATTTCAGAAGCTATGTTGTCAATTCCAGGTGATTTGTCATCCTTAAATTGTTTCAATACAAGTTCCACCTCGGATCTCAATGGGAGTGGTTCCACTTCACATGATTCTTCATATTTAAAGTCAGTGTCTTCATCTTTTGACTCAAACAGTTTGGTACTATACAGGACCGACCTGTTCTTGATGTCATCGCTCTCTGTCAAGGTGTTTCCATCCAAATCATTTATTACATACATCCTTGGGGTCTACTTCTTTGTATTAGCTCCTTTACAATAACAAAAGCTGTTTTTGAGTCATCTCTTTTTCTTTCCATTTCCTCACACTTCCTCTCGATGTAATTTCGTTTGTCTTCCTTCACACTATGGGAGAAGCTTTTGTTCAATCTTGACCAATTGTCCTTGTCTCCGACATCTTGGCTCTTTTTCTATCATCTGCAAGATCAAGGGTCTTTTGGGTGATCCGTGGCTGTTTTCGCTTTTTATTCCGAGGAATGTACTTCTTGGCAGCAATCTGAAATGTGTCCTTCATATTTTCCCACAGTTCATTTGGTGTCTTGTCAGCCTCAAACTGGAACTGGAACTACTCCCACGTCATACCTTGCAGGTGTTGGAGTAGGCCCTACCTGAAACAAAAACTGGAACTAAAACTCAAATATGCTCACCTTTTCGTTGTTTACGAGGTACGATTTTGTAACTAAATATGAATAAACTAAAAATGAATAAAAGTGTTGATGAATAGGTAATATTGGGGGTTTGCGACCTTTGCGACTGTTTTCTTTTCTCGCCTCTCTGATACAGGTGATTAACTAAGCAAAACAAAGACCTATATTAATTTATCTAATTGATTATTATACTGTTCTTAGGGTATCATATATACTAACTCTATTATAATTGCTAATTGGCTGGTCAATTACAGTACGCATTTAACTTTTAAGAGTTCCGGCTTTCGGCATTGTATACTTAATCATTTAATTATTTAGTCATCCAGAATTGAATTTTATCAAAGGGTTACCATGACAATGGAATTCAGAGTCTTAAATGGTTATTATTGGATGATGGAAGTATCTGTTAAGTACATCAAATTAATCAAAGTACTGATGCTGCTGATAATACAGAAACACCATCTTGGTGCAACAATTCCTGATTAAGGTAAGTGAAATCTTAAGTATGATCTTCTAGATTATATAACTATACAGCATCGTTTAGCCACACATTAAAACTGGGGCAGACCTTAAAATGGCATACAACGTGTTTGTACTCTTAACTCTCAAACTATACAAAAGTATACATTTTTAGAAAGATATTTTTACTCTGAACATGATGATGATATCAGTAATTGACCAAAATTGTCAAATTTAGCAAAAAATGTCTAGAAAACCAAAAATTTCTGGAAAGCTTTACTAACATTTTGTGAAATGTTGAACTTTTTTGCTTTTTAAAATCTAAAAACAAATGTCTAAAAATGTTTTTCTTAAATTTTTGATTTTTTATCTTTGTTTTTTAAAAAAATGCCAAAATAGGTCAATAAATGTTTAAAAAAATCCCACCGCCGCCATAGTTTTTCGAATCAGCCCAATGCCTTTTACCAATTTGGATGTAACTTGCGATCAAACATCCAATAATCAAAAGCAAGGTGTCATTTTAAAGCTTAAAAGGTACCTTTCGATATGACGGGTCACATTTGTGTGAATATTGGATCAGGCATAACATTTTTGTAATTATAGATTAAGAAAACCAATCGGGACATTTGTTTTTTATTCCAAAAACGTTGAATTGTTCAAGATTTTACCCAAGTAAATTTTAGTTTCATTACAAAATGGTGATCTGCCCTTAAGTACCCCGGATTTTAATTCGTTATTATTAGTTTACTCTATGGCATCAACATGCTTTGCTTTCGCTTTTAAATCATCCATTAATGTTGCAAATGCACGAACGAATAATAAATGAATACAATGACTACATTCGCAAATAATTTATTTAGAAGTATAACTAGAGTGTTAATATCAATCAATCAATCAGTACTACTTGCATAACATGTATACCCCATGAAGGAGTCTATTCGTACAGGGGACCCACGGCTTTACGTGACTGCCCGACCACGGAGCAAGTAGAGTAAAGTGTCTTGCCCAAGGAAACAAGGAGACGAAAACCGCCCGGCCCGAATATAAATCATAAAATAACCTTTATATTATTTATAATTTTACATTTGAAAATACCATTTGCTAATGCTTCTTCCCTGAATTACTAATATTACGTGCAATCGGGTGGAATTAAAAATTCCACCTTAATTAAAATATCAATTTAAAATCCGTCAATTGTCATAGTTTGAGTCTGCCTACCAAAATGTTAATGGGTTCATCCTAGAAGTCCAATTATGATGAAAACTCGACGAACATTAAACCTCATCACTTCATTTTTTCAGTCCTGTTTTACCAAATATTCCAAGCCCGTAGCCAGGGAGGGTGCGGTGGGGGCGTCGCACCTCCCCCCTCAAAAAAAAAAAAATTCCCTAAATGTCCACCAAAAGAACACCTAAAGCACCAAAACACGGATATATATTGGTCGTTTTTTAATAAAATACTACACAAAATGCTTGGAAAACTCGGGAAAACTACTTATTTTTTTTTGATTGTCACTTAAAATTAGTCTAGGGTCGACCAAAACGAAAATGTTTCCTCCAAAAGGTTCACTTTTTGAAAATCCGCACCCCTTGAAAAAATCCTGGCTACGGGCCAGAAATATTCCATTACATTTTGGACATATTTCTAGAAAAAACCTTTTCCCCACGTAAACACATGGACATGGAACCAACTAAATTTTAAAAAAGCTATATTAGGCCTACATTGTAATTTATTTGGTAATTTCTCCGTTCACAACTAGAGTACGGATCTCGTAATACAGAGGTTGTGGAATTAGCGATTCATGTCTCCTTGTTTACTTGGGCAAGAAACTAAACTCAACTTAACTTAATGTTATTGTTACGTGGTTCGGATGTCACGTTAAGCCGTTTGTTCCCAGTGCGAATGCTCCTTCTTGGGGCGCTGCATACGGTATATACCAGGTGAGTCTGTATAATGTACCATAATTTTAGTCAAGAGTGATATTCATATTTCATACTACTTACATTGTTGTTTCTTTTTGACAGGTGACGAATATTTGACAAATTGATCATGTTTCGGTGGTTGTCAATTGCAAGCTTCACTTTGGTTACTCTGACATGTACCTTTTCAGGTATGCTTTCCAAACTTCTTAAATAATCAAAGTATATTCAAAGATAAATAATATTTCATGTAGCGAAATGAAAATATTTCATCGTGTAATGAATTTTAACGTTTAAACATCAATGTGGTTCATTAACAAACATTAAAATATTCTTTTTTATTGAAATTGTTATTTTTATGTAATCGATGTATTTTTCCATTATTTCATAAATACTCACTGCTTGGGGCAAAAGATCCAACACAAAATGTAAGTTATGTGGGAACAAAGAAACCCTTAACCATATTCTAAATTCTTGTACCGTTTCTCTCAACCAAGGCAGATTCACCTGGCGTCATCATGG
Source organism: Ophiothrix spiculata (assembly GCA_000969725.1). Classification (NCBI taxonomy): domain Eukaryota; kingdom Metazoa; phylum Echinodermata; class Ophiuroidea; order Amphilepidida; family Ophiotrichidae; genus Ophiothrix; species Ophiothrix spiculata. Next base: position 12,122 of record JXSR01S046974.1, read on the forward strand.
TCATGACTCAATTCTTCTCCATCTTTTGAAACATCTGGAGAACGCCATTGGTACAAATTCTAGTTTCATTAAAATAGTTTCTGATATGCCCGGATATACCACTACTGGTGGTACCCTTCCTGTTAACATTGTCATCTCCAAACTCCGTCCTGATATCGTTATGGTTAATAACAGGAAGAAATCCGTTCACCTGCTCGAACTCACTGTTCCGTTTGATGAGAATATTTCCAAGGCTCATGAACGAAAACATCTGAAATACACCGACCTTGTATCTGACATCACCGACAATGGGTATAAGTGTAATCTTATTTGCTTCGAGAGCGGGTCGCGCGGTTTGATAACACCAGAAACCAGTAAAAGTATTTCTGGGATGTTTTCTTTCATAAAGGCCAAACCAACTCGATCCCTGAAAAAAGAACTCAGTAGAATTGCCCTTCTCTCCAGTTATACTATCTGGAAAGTACAGTGCCCATTCATGAAAAACATACCCTTTTACCAGTGAATGTTTGGTCGCGCATGATATCCACTGAGCAATGGCAGTGGCCCCCCTGGGGCCACGAGCCATCATGGGGTTCCGAAAATCAACCCCACCCCAAATTATAGGCCTTCGGATCTTTTGTCTCCGTGTTCGGGTTTTTGCTTCACTTTTTTTTTTAATGTTATATTGTTTTTCTTTTGTATTGTCTGCCCTGCACCATGTCAAGATTGTTTTGGTGAGCTTAACATGTGACCTGGGCTTTCTGTTCGCTCTTCATATTTGCATTAGATATATTGTAAATTATTGTCTTTTGCTAATAAAGAGTGATTAAACACACCAGGCTCTATCACACATCACCGTATAGAAAGAGTTTACATACTGAACGCGTGCCAAACGGACCATCACCATATGGATAACGAATTGAAGAGATACATAACGGAAAAGTACGTTAGGCGTACGTTTGGTTCTATACGGTGATGTGTGACAGAGCCTTTAACTGTATGAAGTCTTCCTCAGTATAGCACAATAGTTTTACCATTCCGTTTTTATATGAACGTATTTAAAAGACGATATCTCTCAAGTATATAATGTACATGAAATACATGTATATGAATGAATATTAATACACTCTGCGTTAAGTACGCGTTGAAATTGTAAATCTAATTGGACAGATGGTAAGTTATACGCATTCATTAATCTCGTCTAGTTGCACGCTGCGTATCGCGTAGTGCGTTGTACAATTATATGTACGCATACGCGTAACATGCTCGCGCTTATATGGGAAGTTTCATTTTAAAAGAAAGGTAAATACAAATTTCTATGATCAGGCCTGAGATTAACCCTATTAAAATAGGTTTCCCTATTTTTTAAATTTTAAATCAAACCTATTTTCTTTAGCCAAAAATTGCCTGCATTGCACTGTTTTTTATCAGGCCTGATTTTTTCCGATATTAATAGGTTTCCCAATTCTTTTACTGAAAATTGAAAGTCCCTGAGATCGATGTAAATCCGGTCTTGAATTTAGGGGGGTGAGGGCCTTTTAAAGGACATGCTTTCGGCAAAATTATACAGTTCATAACAAGCCCAACGGCCCAAGCCCAACGGCACCCAATGAACGGGCTGTGAGGGGCGAAATTCCGGTCGTTTCGCTCCCTCCGTTCGCCAAAACCCTATTTTTTTTAAGAGAGCCAATATCAGGCCTGTATGATTAACATGGGAGATGGATGGTTGTATATTCTTGTTTTATTGAAATAGCAAACACATTCTAAAATAATTATGCCGTTTAATTTCTTCGCATTTTTATTCTAATCATTTTCGTGTATTAATTAGATTATTCAACAACTCACTGTAGGAGCGTACCGTTGTTGATTTGTGATGAATCCACAGTTGATATTCAAATAAGCGCGTCACGCACGGCACAGCGTACACGGAGGTGCGTTTACGCAGTGCACATAAATCGGCGCACTGTTCATCGCGCGTCGGGAACTTGAGTACGTGCAAGGACTGGCGCTTGGGAAAAGTTGAAAACAACAAAGCAACAATCATTTAGAAACTAGCATTTTGTTTCAGATTCTTAAAAGTATTTTGATTGAGATGAGTTTCTGCTAAATTGAAAACATTTAGAATTTAATTATACGTTTTCAGGAAGATTTTCGTTGTTGAAAGGTATTCAAACATGCTACAGAGTTGTTCATCGCTAATCAACAACTCTGCATCCGATGCGTCGGCGTATTTTTATCACACTCGGGTGGCTAAAGCCACCCTCGCGCGATAAAAAATACGCAGACGCATGGATGCATCGTTGTTAATTAATTTCCAATTAAATTATCAACTTCTACATGTATATTTTTATGTATTCAGAGTTACTCATTTGTGCACATGCTCATTCCTGCAAAGAAGTGAAAACCTTGCAACAAACACACCCGTGTGGCTGTCATAAGATAACAAGAAACAGAATAGGTAAGACACGAAATGTCGGTGGCTTGATAAATTCATTCTCATTATCACCATCACTTTTCATTTTCATCGTCGTCATCATCGTTTTCGTCATTTTAATCTTCATGTTCATCTTTCTTCTTCTTCTTTTTTTTGTCTTCTTCTTCTTCTTCCATTCGACAACCAAATAAACGCGGGTTGCGATTGTAAAAATGTGGGGGGAACTTCCGGTTAACAATAACACGTGGTAGTTGAAAGCAAATAATATAAAGATATGCTCTCGTTGTTTTGTAACTACACATTTATTTTGGTGATGTGATGCTACATGGTAATTATTTTTAGACGAATAATAATGGTTGGAGCAAAAATCACATTTATTTACCTATTGGTAAAGAAGTGCAATGATTTGTTGAGATTTTGTATGTTTTTAATCCGTTGTTTTGCAAAGGTTGCCAACATTTATAAATTGCTAACTTTCAACTTGTCAATATCGGCCGCGCAAGAAAGATACCACGGCCCTGCAAAACATTCTATCCATACATTGGTAACATCAAGATCGGAATATTGTAATACCATAGTCTACTTGTGGGTATCAGTAGCACACTCTTAGAAAGGAAGGATCAAATATGAGACAAAAAGGATCAATTTTGATCCTTTTTAGGTATCAAATATGAGCTTACCCTTTAAGGAT
>JXSR01S046980.1:14185-26513 GCA_000969725.1 Ophiothrix spiculata
GCAACTTACACAATAATTAAAAAAAATGCGGTTGTAAGCGTACAAATGATGAAATGTACTGTGATCATGGAGATCAAATAGGTCGATAACAGCTTTCCGGTAAACAGACTACACTAAATCATGAATACAAGTAGTGGACATTGGTTCGACTAATCGAGTCTTTTGATTAGATATGGGCTCCGAGACGTCAATACAAAACTTAATTTGTGTTTTAATAGCGTTAGTAATAATCGGATTAAGTACGACATAGTTGATACAATGGGATACATGATCGAACCGACTCCAGTCTATGGTAACTTCTTGCTTAGACCAACCCCGAGCAGAAAAGTGCAAAGCAAAACTACAGTGATAAGAATGTAAAACCAGCATAAGCTTTGTGCACCAACAGCAAACCACCACAGCTTTGCAATCAACGCTGGTTTCAAGAGTGTGTCACATACTTCACAAAAGAATGCAAACACAGACCGAGCACATTCTTGCTGAATCTCAGGCAGGATTCAGACCAGGCAAAAGCACTGTCGACCAGTTATTCACACTCGGACAGCTTGCAGAATTGTATGAGAAATGAAAACCACTACCAAAAGGCTTCTGATACAGTCTGGCAAGAAGGCTGGCTTGATACCTGAAACATGCACAATTATTCTGATGACAAAGATTATGCAAATATCCTCATTTTCAGAGCTTGCCTTAATTTTCTTCTCAGCAAAAACAAGATGGTTTGCAAACCACACGTCTCGCCTGATGGCGGTTCATAAAGGATTTATTATCCAAATGTGATTGTTTAGTCAATGTTGGACCACGATTTAAAGTTTGGTCTGTGTGGGTTCACAAGATAAGGCCATAACCTTGGAAATGACTGGATTACCCAAGGTTAATTTTTTGACCTTGAAATGAACAGAGGTCAAAAGTTTGACCTCAAATGACCTTTTGACTTTGAGCAAAGGGCTATCCAAGGTCTAGGTTTGCTCCATTTAGATTCAAGTGATCATGAGACCATCTGACCTCAGGTCCATGTTTGACCTTGGAATGACCTCTAGTTAACTTTCGAAGTTGGACATTTGACCTTGACCCCGAGTCAAGAGCCATCTATGGTCCAAATTTGAGATATGACTGCCCTTGAATGATCTCAGGTCAACCTTTTGACCTCAATTTCACCATTTTTGATATTTGACCTCAAATAACCTTTTGACCCAGACTGAACTTGACCTTAGGATGGGTCAGGGGCTATCTATGGTCCAAATTTAAGGCATGTTTTTTTAGATTTGACATCAAATGACCTTTTGACCTTGACCACACCCCTGAAAGTTTTGCAGCGCGAGTTTGTCCCAAGACCCTTCATGTCATCATGCACCTTGTGGTTCTCAAGTTATGTCAAAACTTACCACAGACTACGTACTAGTCTTTGTTAAATACCCTTGGTAATGTCCACGGACCAACGAGGCGCGAGTTGCTTGCCATAGGCGAAAATTTTGCTGGTCCGAGGGAGCCTTGTGTTTGTATTATTGTACAGATACATGGGCAGTAACACTGACTAACTACGTACAGACTGCCAAGTCTCTTCTGACCTATAGTTCAGCGAGACAAAATGAGATAGATGGCAAACCAGGACCTGAAGTCTCACCTGCTCAAACGACCACATACTGCATCATTTACCTATATAGGGCCAAATTATGGGCAGTTTTACCTCAAATGACTTTCCCACCAGGAAATGACATTCTAACCTTGAATGACCTTTACCATAAACCCCACCTTCAAAAAGTTTTGTAGCACAAGTTAATCACCAGAAGCTTCATGTCATTACTATAGCTCTTGTAGTTCAGGAGATGCATCAGAGTAATCATGTACGTTTCAGAGTAAATTATGCATAATATGCAAATAACTTGACTGAATATCATGCACAGAGCATTAGTTTCCCTAGTACAATCTGGACAGGAATCGCAGACACTGGAAGCAGACTTCAATTTGGAATGGTTAGTCTTTTCCTAAAAAAAATTTCAGGTGAAATAATAAAAACTAAAAACCTGTTTCAACTTTAAATCCCTTATACAAAATCAAACCTACATTTATCAAAGCTCTTCTACTGGATACAATTCTTAAACTACTAAAGTAGTGCCAACAGAATCGTTTTATGAACTCTTGAATTCTCATTGTTTTATTCCATACAAAACTTTGCCAAAAACAAACATTGCAATGAAAAACAAAAATTATGTCAACAGGTTAAAACTGGAAAAGTGGCATCTAAGACTGCGATTACATAGAAGTATACGGTCAAGTCATTCGCTATAAGCTCCCCGGGAAGGTACTCATATGTCATGGCTCACCCCGAAAGTGGGGACTTTGCAGATGATATCAATTTTGATTTTATCATTTCATCTGTTGTAGCATTTCCTAAGCTTTAAAATGACACCTTGTTGAAATTGATCAAGGCGATCACATTTTACAACAGAAAATCTGCTTGAAATTCTTATTAGGCCTATTATCTTTATTTTTGCTGCCTATTTTCACCTGTATCTTGAGCGTATAGCGAAAATTGTGTACCGGATACGTCTGTGATCGCAGCCTTACATAATCTATTTGCCAACACCTCGATCAATTGATTTTAATAATAGTAGCCCAATCATTGAGGGTACATGACTTTTGTCACATAAATTTAATGTGTGTAAGCGATTGATTCATCATTGACATTCATTTAACCATCGTCTAACCAAGCCTTTTTTGTAACAAGTCTAATCAAGGGGAAAGGAACCCCTATTAACTTGGTTTTACTATCAATAGATAGGTATGATCTGCATAGAAACATCCTTTGATGAGCCAACCTCCCAAGTTTAAACATGTATTGAATATCACAAAATAAACATTATGTATGCAGTTAACAATAAATACTTCATGAATAAACTATTTTCAGAAGTTATTTTTTTTTTTTTGGAAAAGGTCTCAAATTCATAACACAAAAAGCTTGGATCAAATGTGCTCGTCCACCTCAAACCAGCACTAAATGTGGCAAACTTCATTTTTGCGCTACCGGTAAAAATATATGAAAAGGTCGCAATTGGGTTTTTGCATTTTGACAATCATGCTTGTTTCAAAGCTCAAGACCAGAAAGATTGATTTTAAGAAAGTGATCAGAAAAATGAAAATATCTGTTTGTTCCTAGGACTGAATAGAAAACAGAGATTGCTGATCTTCGAACACGTTTATTTCAGTTTCAACTTTTACTCCATGACAAACTTTGATGGAACTTCTGGAAGCAGAATAAAGCAACATGAGTCTTTGCAAATGTTCGAAGAAATGACAAGAGGCCGTATTTACGGCTGATTCGAGATGAATGATCACAAGTTCATTTTTAACTACTCTCAAAATTGAGGACCCTAGAACAAGAAGGGGGTTAAGTCACTTTGAGTACAAACTGAGAAAATGGCACAAACATAATATCATTTGTATTGTCTTGAATGGTATTTCTGTATCTTGCAGTGACTCTTACACATGCTCTGATCATCAAATTACTACAAAACTTGTACAGAATGTAGATATGAGAATTCTGTAGCAGGAAATTGACAACTCAATTTTCAAGATTTAACCCCCTTTAGTTCTAGGGTCCTCAATTTTAGGATAAAAGTTACCAATATAGATTGAGATGGAGCAACTTAAGACAACGGTTCACATTAAATTCCTTTGAATACATGTACCAGGCATGAGATTACATCCTTCTGAAAAAAGCTGGAAACACTGGAAAAACGCGCGAAATTGGTAAAAAATGCCTCAAAACGGGCTGAAAATAAATAAAGTTGCGGAAATTTCGACATTCAAAAAAGCTGGAAAATCTCATGCCTGATGTACTTCCACAGCAGGGCTAGAATTTCGGCGCGAGTCCAAGAGTCCACTCGCGCAAAGACTCACGCAAACAAAAGCATGAGAGTCCAGTTAGATTTACGTAAACTGTGGATTATTTCACACAATCTGAATAGAAGAGTCCAAAGACTCTTGCAAACTCAATAAGGGAGAGTCCAAATGGACTCGCGTAACCCTTGGCGAAATTCTACCCCTGCACAGATTGTATTCAAAGTCACAATCACTGTATGTCCAATGAATGGGAAATATTGTCTGAAGTACCGTAATTTTGTTTAAATAGAAATCATCTTATCAATAATTAAATATAATTTACCCGTAATATCAATTGACAGTAATTCCAACAAATAGTTACTATAGCCTTTGGTCTAGATTGTTCAGATGCTGAATATCTCGGCGATAGTCTACTTCACTAGCAGACATGAACGTTCTCAACGTACTCACAGCCTCTTTGGCCGATAACCATTTTAACTTGGCATCAAGAGCTTGTAAATGTCGCAAATCTTCCTGGGAACACAGCGCATTCTGCTCATAAAATGACTTCAAAGTTGTCATCGCATCTTGAGCACTATGCAACGTCACAGACTGTACCAAGCTACTACTTGGACTAGTTTGAATCACAACGGGGAATTCCTCCGTGGCTGTGGAAGAGACTGTATTGTTGACAGTCCTCATCACCAGGGTGCATAATTTGCACATTACTACCAGGAAGAATGTTCTCAATAGCAGCCTCTTGAATAATATTTGTATTTGCACTTACAGAAGCCTTTGTCACAACATTCGATATCATCAAGTGTCTGGGTTTTTGCTCAGGCATTTCTGGATTATCATCATCATCATAGTCATCGTCCATATCCGGCAAGATATTCTCTACAGCTGCATCATAGATGATGGAGCTTGTATTACTATTATCTTTGTCCAGTTTTGACAATTTTGGTGAATACCCAGGTCTGCGGCCAATGTGTGCCTTCACCCTGCGAATCGGTTGTGCTTTCTCAGGAATCTTCCCTGGTCTGTAACCTCTCTCCGACTTGTCATCAAAAGGAACTAAAACCAGATTAAATCGTCTTTTAAAACTCGTGGCCCAGCCCTGTTTTGTATTCCATTCGGCACTTAAGTTTCTTTCTTCCACCAAGTCTGTTGCTTTCAACACGAAATCTAGTTCAGGGACAGGATCTTCGGCTTCACATATCCAGGCAAACACATCCCGCTCTAAAGCTGCAAACTTGGGACTACATGTTCGTTTAACATTTTCTGGAAAATCGACTGAATTCCAATGTTCCGCTCGCTTCACTATAGTACCTATTGTTGAGCGGCCAATGACCAAACCAAAATGTGCCGAGAAGTGAGCTTGAAGGGCACTTATTGTCATGTCAGGTTTCTTCTCATAGAAACGACAGATTTCTTGTTTTTGTGCAACAGTCAAGTCTACTCGTGGTCGCTTTTTCCTCTCCGTAATAATTACCTTAACTGTGAAAAAAAAAAAAGATCATAGAGTTAGGGTACAAAATTATTGAAATTGACAGTGAACAAGCAAAAATTAAAATTACTAGGCCTAATTTGGAAGATTAATCTTAATACTTTCTTCAAATTTCTTTGATTTTTGACTCTGCATGTCTAAAATGGATTGGATTAGAACCTGGCACCCTTGCACCTTGATCCAATGTTTATGAGGGCCAGCCATCAGGCCATTACTGCCTTGACAGCCATTTTGTGATCACACTTAACTCAAATCTGTCACCTATTGGACTTGGGCAATTTCATCAGTAAAAATAATAGTGATAATTTGGATGTTTGTTTTAAAAGTTGATATTTATTTCTTCTTAGTAAATCGTAAGTTGCGACAATTCTAAGTAACGAAGTACACCAGTAGATCCCAAGATAACTCATGTGTGACACAATTTAAGAAATTAAAAAGCACAAAAAGGAAAATTTTAAGTCGATCCAGTAAGTAAATCCAATAACTGCCCATTACAAAGCTCAAAATTAATGAGGCACGTGATTGGTAGTTTTTTCATGAATTAGCCCCGCTGAAAAATCCGAATTAGTACACCAATATTGAAGCACATTCAGAAAGAAAATCATCATTTTAATTCAGTACAGGTCTGTAATTAATTATTCATCATCATGTGCACTCAATTCTTTGGGGTATTATCATACCAAACAAAGTTCAAAGTGAAATGTCATTGGACTTATGAAAAAGTCACTAAGTCCCATGATACAGCAGTCTGGAAGCCAATCCCACAATTCAAATGACTCTAAATTGCAATATTAAGATACCGCGAACCTACCATAGAAAATACGTGTAACGCTAGTCGCCATTGAATCACCACCTGTACATGAAGGGAGACTTGTTTACGTTCACCAGTTCAACGATAAAGGTCATACTGTGTCGAAAAATATTCCTGGTAGTTAATTCTCTTCACTATTTTTAATGTAAAAGTAGGTTAGGTAATTCTGAGAGCCAGCCAAATTCATACAAATCTCGTTTCTACTATGAGTACGTAAAGGCATTGTCCATGGTAAATCGTAATATATCAGCGATCAGTCGCGTTGTGTAAGAGGCTATTATTACGTTAGGCAAACCTGTATAGTATAAGTACTAATAAATTCACATGTGCTCTCATCGTCAAGTGTGGGCGAGCGGTCTAAGGCGCTGTACCCATATCTTATTACGTTTGTGGAATAATATATCAGAACCAGGATCGAGTCCGGGCGAGAGCTCATTTTTTTTTCACTTCTTATTTTCATTTTAAATGTATAATACTTTTATTTAGGAGTAAAGACACTCAAATAATTGGGTTTTTGATTTTTTTTTTACAACTTTAACACAAATAAAATCAAGTCAATCCCTCTGATCTCAACACATAGATTTTTAATATATTTAATTTGAATTTGTTATCGGAATTCATAAAAATCAAAATGTGCCGTGTCTTTGTCAAAATTGACAACAACAACCGTTGATATTTACAAATGACGGCTGATGATTTCCTGATTTTAAAATCTTTTTTTTTTACATAATAAATATATTATAGAGAGTTGTAATCAGTGTTTACACTGAATCCACTGCAATACTGTTGTAGAGATCGATGTGCTCTCGCTGACGGGCAATAGAGAAATGATGACGTCACACACAGCGTTCAGTCGATAATATCAAATGTCAACTGAAAACCGCAATGCATTGTGGGATTGGCCGCCGGACTGCTGTTGTCCCATGATAAGCATGAAGCATTTTTTTTTTATTTCAATCGAAAATGTTGACCAAACCAGCGGTTGAAAACAGGCCCAACGCTTCAACTAGCATATCCTGACAATTATAGTGCACCATGCAGGCATGGAAAAATAAGAACCTGAGATTTTTTCTAAATATTCCTTGTGAAATAAAATGCACATGAAATTGCAGGAAATATTCTCATGTTGAAAGAAACAGTGCCTTGTTTTTCAATCGTTTTTTTCCTTGCTTGGTACCACTAAGATGCACTTGCAAATTTTACAACTGAACAATCATGAAAAGAGTCCCATTTTAACACGTACCTGTCTCTAGTTCTGCCATTTTAATTCTTACAATATCAAATTACCTGTAAAACAAGTCAATACATATCAATTAGCATGAAAATGCCTCTCGTTTCTGCACGACATTTGTATTTCTCTACATTTATAACAGAATTTAATTTACAACCAGAACCTCTAAAGGCCAAAGAAAAAAAGAACTGTCTCAGCTTCCCGCGCATTAGGTTAAAAATTCGAATTTTACCGCATTTCTTTTTTTTAAAGGTTTTTCAGGAGATTTTTTTTTTACATCGAGAGAAAAAAAATGAAAGAATTCGCCCGTGAAGCGGCCGGAAAAAAAAAATAGTGACTTAAAAACGTTATAAAAAAATTTCCACATGCGCATAGCCTTTTTGACTAAAAAAAAAAAAAAAAACGTGTGGCACTTAGGGTTTTGGGTCTAAGGAACACGAGACAGAGTTCTTTTTTTTTTTTTTGGCCTAGTAAGCATTATAAATATACAAATAGTATTAAAGGAATTAAATAACATGCTTAATTTTGGGCTTTTGTAGCCAAGTTATGAGTTCCTATTGAGGATTCACACATTTCATGGATCATTTTGGGTGGTGCAGGTTTTTTGTATTAACGACTAATACTATAAAACTTCTGCCATGTTGAAGTGTGGCTTCATTACTATTTTGATAGTTAGATACATCAGTGCATTTCATTCAAAAGGCCTAAGACATAGATGGTTTTTTCTTTACATTACAATTCAAACTCAATTGTGCATGTTTCTAATCAACTTCTAATTTTTCATTTCTTAATTATGGTATGGATTAAGTGATATTAAAATCCTCCTCAGAATCACCAATCAGTCATAGAACTCAGACTGGGGCGGTAGGTAATCATCACTGGACATCACAATTTGAATTAGCCATTATAAACATTAAACAGTTCAAAATGTGAGATTAATTGAAGTTCAACTTACCAAAAATGATTCTTATTAGTTGGAAGCTTTTTTCAGCATTTCAACAAAATCTGAAAATGGGAAAGAGAATTAGATGGCAATGTGAAAGAAAGTCAAAACAAAAATGCAATATGTTACAAACACGGCTCAAGTTTTAACCTAATGTTCAGAATAAACAATGTATCCTCATAAGATTCAGACATATGCTTGTCTATATTGTTTGATTCATCATGTCAGGAAAATATACGACAGTCTTGGCTTCATAAAATACAAATCGGTCACAGGGCTCAAGACTGGTTCACACAGTATTGTTGAAGGTCATCAAAGAATTCAATTTATAAAATAGCAAAAAATAAGTATTTATAATATACAGTATAAAAGGAAGCATGGTCCGATTGCCTCAACTTTTTTTCAAACCTTTTGAAATTTTTTTTTCTTAAACCCATGTGAAATTTCACGGCTGAATTACGTTTCGTTTTGGAGATATACATAAAAATGTGTCTTATCATGGTAACCATAATTAGTTTTACACAGTAACTTATAGCCAGGTCTGAAATACAAAATTGCCCATAAAATCAAAACGGTTAGACCGATTGAGCTGAAATTTGAAACTTAAAAAAACTTTTTGAGTGGTCATCTTTCATATGACATTAAAAACTTAATTTTGAAAAATCGGACAAGCTCCTTTACAGGAATCTAATAACATCTAACCACTGCATCGATTTCAAGCTTCTGTAGCCCACTTATACAATTTCCTATTCAAGAGTCACACAGATCATGGATCATTTGGGTGGTGCAGTTTTTTTATGTTAACTTGTACTATAAAATTTCTGCCATGTTGAAGTGTGGCTTCATTACTATTTTGACAGTTGGATCAGTGCATTTCAGTCAAAAGGCCCAAGACATAGATGGTATTTTCTTTACAATACAAACTCATTTGTGCATGTTTCTAATCTTCTCCACCTCTCAATTATGGTATGGAAAAGTTACATAAAAAATAAAAATCCTCCTCAGAATCACCAATCAGTCATAGAACTCAGACTGGGGCGGTAGGTAATCATCACTGGATATATCACAATTAGCCATTATAAACATTAAACAGTTCAAATTGTGAGATTTATTTAAGCTCAACTTACCATTTAAATGATTCTTTAAGTTGTAGCCTTATTGCATTTCAACAAAATCTGAAAATGGGTAAGAGAAGTAGATGGCATTGTGAAAGAAAGCCAAAACAAAAATGCAGCGATGATGAACAAGGCTCCAGTTTCACCAAATGTTCAGAATAAACAATGTATCCTCATAAGATTCAGACATATGCTTGTCTATTGTCTGATTCATCATGTCAGGAAAATATACAACAGTCTTGGCTTCATAAAATACAAATCGGTCACAGGGCTAAAGGCTGGGTTCAGACAGTTGAAGGTCATCAAAGAATAACATTTATAAAATAGAATTAAGTATAAAGATAAACTTACCATGGAAACTTCTTGAAGGGTTTTCATATTTCAGCAAATTCTGAAAATGGACAAGGACAAATTAACAATGGCATTGTAAATAAAACCCTAAACCAATTTATGGCAAATCAGTAAATCATAAAACAATCAACAATCATTCAATGTTCAGAATAAACAATGTATCTTCACAAAATTCAGACATATGCTTGTCTATATTGTTTGACTCATCATAACATTGGCAGGGACTTCCATTTGAAATTTACAGGGGCTCTATTTAAAAGCTCTCCATTAGTTCTTTAGGGGAGCAATTAGGGGAGCTATCTGGAAATTTAGATGGAAATACCATCATGCAAGGCCCTCTATCAATTGAGCTCTCAAAGCCTTTTTGAGGGGAGCAGGGTGACTCAATAGAGCTAGTTCACTCCCCTCAAACAGAAGTCCCTGTATTTACATGCCAATTTGGTTAGTATTAAATAAAATGTTGGCACGGAAATATCTATCAAAATCAAAAGGGAAACCTGAAATATTTATAAGATAAATTGCAAACACAGAGACCTAATGGGTATTTCCAGATGAATGGTCTAATACACACAGATCATTCACCTTGAGCGCCATCAAGTCTTTTGTTCTAGTGATTGCTAACCGTACAAATACCAGAGATGCCAGCATGCATCACTGAAAAAACCTGAAACTTTCAAAACAAGATGGTTCGCGAACCAGTAGTCTCGCCTGCGTATCAACCGCCTACTTAATCATTCAGTTGTGGGGTAGATCCCAAGGAATGGCAAGATCATACAACGGGGTCACCATTGGCACTTTTGATCGCTTGTCCAAGACGAACAATTTGACACCTTAACCTTTGAAATCTGACAAAGTTGAAAAATAAGCAACATTTTATGCAATAATTATGCAAATTAGGTACTATAATAATTAGCATGTTTTGCGCTCAAATTGCAGCTGACACAAGCGCAGCTCTATCCTCACCTACCCACCAAATTTCATGAATGTAGGGTGCACGGTTTGTAAAATATGCCATTTAAACCATTTTATACATAAATTATGCAAATTAGGTACTATTTTGTGCCAAAATTGTTGCTGGATCTAGTTTGGCTCCGGGTCTACCCAGTCACTAAATATCATTAACGAAGAGCATGCGATTTCCGAGATTTGCTCCGGACAAAATTTGTGGACGGCGGACAGAAAATGGAATGCTATGTCTCTTCCTGAAAATTTTCAGGCAAGACAACTAGACACATCAGACCCATAAATGACTTACCGTACTGACTCTAGTAAAATACCATCTTCGGGCAATGTACCACCTGTATATTTACAAAAAATTTCAGAAAATTAACGTACACGCGCGTAAAATCCCATTGGTATTCTTTAGGAGTCGTCAAATAATCATTACCAAAATATCCCAATACCATTTATTTGTGGCCATAATTTGCTGAATTACCTGCAAAAGTTATCATAATATCAAATTCTGCATTAAAAAATAACCGCAAACTCATCTTAATTACGATAGAAATGGGTACATTTTATCCAAAATGTCTTATAATTTATCGGCATATCACGGCTGATCGCGGATGAATATACACCTTTTCACTGTTGTCTGTGTTCTAATCGTCAACAGAGGGCGATGTTTTTGTTCATATAACGGTAAAAATAAATATGAGCATGCGCTATGGACATGCGCAATCGCGATTGTTACTATTACAAAATGGCGAATTCACGATCGAATGTGCAATAGTAATTTCACCATATTAAACCTTGATTGTTATGTTCCTGTAAGTGTTTATTGAAAAAACTCATCGGGATAATTTTAAAGAATATTTACTGAACTGAATCCTGAAATGTGTTATTCAAAACGTTACAACGAATAGCATGATTTGATCCCTCTAGATCGGACAATTCACTGGCATTGTTTACCTCGGTAGATCGACCGGTTAGTTCAGTCTCTCTCATGCGTCCTCGCGTAAAGTCCCAGCCCCATACTTTGCTCAAAATTCACGTTCAAAAAAGGTGGGACATTACTCGAGTCAGTACGGTAATTTATGAGTATAGACTTACGTCTTTCGGGAGCATGATGCATGCTAGATAGTAACGATGGGCTTGAGGCAGATGCGTGTGGTAAGCTGGTGGCAAGGTTGCTAGATTAGTCACAGATGTCTTATCACACTGACAAGAAAATTTTGGGAAAAAAAAACCATGAGCATGTTACTTGAATAATGGTTACAGATTCAGCACTCAAAAATAAAAGGGCTATGCTTTAATAGGTTCAAGTATTTTAAAAAAAAGATCTCGTGTGATTTTCGTATTGGTATGGTGTAGCTATAATTTGTAGCGACACTTCATTATTACCTCTAACAAACTGAAGTATTTACCCCTTTGCACTAAGCTAAAACTTGAATACAGATATACAATTTGTTATATTTCTATTTTCTTGGGATAAAAATGTATATTCTGATGACATACGAGTAGCATACCTGCCAACTGTCCCGATTTTGTCGGGATTTTGCAAAAATCGGGACGTCCCGATTTTGAGATATTGAAAAAAATAAAAATACAAGGA
>JXSR01S046980.1:27438-41870 GCA_000969725.1 Ophiothrix spiculata
GAAGTATGCACATGCTCACTTTCATTACAATACAATACATGGCTATGGGGTTTTTTTTTCAACCTTTAATACATCAGTTGAAAGTATGAAAATAATGTTTCCTTGGCTTTTAATTTGTTGAAATCTCTACAGCTTCTAAGCGCCCCCTTGAACCCCAGCTAGGGCCCCGCCCCTCGACCTCCGACGAACGTCTCGCGCGTCTTTTTGTCCCGATTTTAGGTTTCACAATGTTGGCAGGTATGGAGTAGCATAAATATTGCCTTTAAGAGCACAAATTTAAGGCCAATTAAAAGTTCCTTATTTCCCCCATAGTCAAATGTTCATAAAGAGAGAGAAGGCAAGGGGAAGGGGGTTAAAATGCCCATTTTCCAAATTTACTTTCATCTCCAATATTTTGATCACAAAATCGTATATACATGGTATAATGACTGTATGTGCCATATTGTAGCTCAACAAATATACCATTGCTGAACGTTTGGGTAACAAGCACAACATTACTGTCTGCAGCTGGTGAACACAAGGTTGCCATGGGAACAGCAATCTCGCTGCTTTTGCTGCAATTATATGTCAACAAAAAAACAGGATGACAAAATAAAGAATCTTTTCATGGCTATTCTAACAAATTCTTTGAATTACATGATATGAAGCGATGGCTACTAATACTTTTCAAAAAAGTGACACGATCAAGCAAAGCTGTCAGATCTAAGAAAATTCAGATAATTTGAGATCTATACGTTCCCTCCCATTGAAAATAAACAGGAAATATGGTTTTCAAATAAATGGCATGTTGAAGTACAACACTCGGAAAACAATGACACAGGAAAAATGTGATTGAATCTTCATTCAACACATGCAAAATATGTTGTGACAAATAAAAAACTTTAGTTTTAGTAATCTATGCGACTCTTTAAGGCTACTTACATTTCCAAAGTCTATATAGAACACAGATACTTCTTTGCCGGAAACTGTCTCTATCCTAGCTCTCTATACCAATCGCCGTCTACAAATTTACAAGCACAAAGCTGGCCTGGTGATGGGGTATAGGAACCCGGGAGAGGTGGAGAGGCTTCTAAATCGGCACGGAGTTGTTGCATTAATGTTTCAAAAGCAGGACCTGAAAATACAGATATGAATGATATTGTCAAGAGAGTGTTAAACTAATGACAAGTTCCAAGTAATACTACAGTGGAAACCCGTTAGTACGAGATCGCCGGGGCCAACTCCAAAAGCTCGTATTAAACGGAGCTCGCATTAAAAATATATCTGACCGTAACTATTATGATGATGAAATTAAATTTTCAGTGGCATATCATAAGGTTTAAAGTAGCGATAACAGGTTAATACGACTTTTGACATTTCCTATTGTGCCACCATGTAAAACTTATTAACTTTGGACACCATTTACAAGTTGAAGGAGGCAGATTTTGTTTAATGTAATAAGTTTTTTAGTAAAAATGGTTTAATTTTATCATAAACACCTTTTTTTGTTTGCAGTATTTGCTAAAAGAAAGAGTTTTCTTGGACGTTGTTTGATCGCCGCTTTCGAAAGATCACTAACCAAAACAGTGAATGCTCGCTATACTGACTAGTCAATCTCGTACGACGCGGTGAAATTTGTACGTCGACGTATGATTTTTGTATCATCGTAACTCATACAAAGCAGCTATCACGCTGTTGTCTTTTCGCATTGCTATAATAGATAAACATTTAAAGCTGCCTTATAACTTTAAGAACTAGAAACACTTACCTCGCACGTGGTTTAGGATACTACACACAAGGGAAGTTAAAAGAAGAGCCTGGGAAAGAAATAATGGACTGAGAGACACCTTCAAAAATGACCTCGTATTATCCGTCGCAAAATTAATGATGAATAAAGCTAGGGACTGTCGGTGAGTGCTCTTACTATGCGGAGCTCGTATTATTCACCTCGTACTAAACAAATAGCTTTGTGTGGTAAACAATGGGGAAAAGTCGGGACCGAGAGTTGCCACTCGTAATATACGGGTTGTCGTTTTAAGCGATCTCGTACTAACGGGTTTCCACTGTAGTATTCAAAAACTTAAAATATTTTAGTTGGCTTCCAATAACACCAAGTACACTGAGCAACAATTTGTTTTGTTCGCTATATACATGGTTCCCAGATTTTAAGAAAATGAAATCTCAAAATTCCATAATGAATTTTTTTTTAATGAAAAAATGTAAAAACAGGTTACTTTTCGAATCCTACGACCACACATGTGAACGTAGAAGAACAAAGACCTAACACACTGGGGAAATTGAGCCTGATTGACTATTTTCAATCTTTGGGTCAATCAAAATTCCCTGACTTTTCCATGATTTGAGGCATTTTCTATCAAATTTCCTGCCTTTTCCCTGATTGGATTTGAGGGGTGCAAAGTCCCACCCAAAAGCCAAAGAGCTTCTGCACATCTTACACCACCGGAGTGGCCTTTTTCAATAGGTAAAGAATAGTAAAATGTTGTTCTCAGGAGTGTGAGTGATGAGTCCAAAAATAAGCAAAGTTCTGCCTTTATGAACCCCCTGCAAGGGCCCCAAGTCTGCTCATGGGGCAAGTTGGGTCCATTCTACTTCTGTGGGTCCCTTTGAAAAGTGGATGTAGTTGTAAAGGAACAAAAACACAGTTAACTTTCCAACTTTCATAAAAAGTTGCTTCGTTTAGCAGAAAGGGTTTTTGTATCCAATATTACTATACTTTTGTACAGGATAAATTTGACCTCCTGACCTTATGGTAGGTCGCAATTGGCCGATTTCAATATATATAATGGGTTATGCAATTGTAATAATTTAATCATTTTTTTTTACTAATTCGGCAATGGATACCTTCTACATTCTCCTGCAATTCACGTTGCTGCATTTCACAAAATCTAGTACCAAAAAAAATGAAATGCTGGCAGGGAGATATTTATCAAAATTTCATTGCTTATTCCAGCAAAATTAGATTAAATGTTAACACTTGCATGTTTGGTAACACACACACAAGAGTGTTCAGGCAAACTCTAGTGCCGACATGTTTGAATCAAATCACTGAAACATGTTGTTGTGTAATTACTTGCATTTTCTTCCACTTCTTAGTGCTGGATTGTTTTACATCTTAAAATTCCCTGGAGATATGGTTATTATTTAAAACTTAAAAGTGATTGTTGGCAAAAGAACAGCATAGCGACAATCTTAGAATGAGATCAAATCAATCATTATTGGTGATGAGTATATCCACATCCTTTATTCAAAAATGCACAATCCATGTTGTTGGCTCCATTGAACTATATCTAGGTGTACTTACTTTTAATACATTTGAAAGTGAAATTCATCTAAATACATGAATCTATGTTCCAATATTGATATAATATATTCAAGGGGCAGTGTTGGTGGGTTGAAGCCAGCTCCAAATTACGATTACTAAACCCACATTGAATTATTTCAATTCATTTACCTGTTGCTCAGATAGTGAGATTAATAGGGAACAAACGTTTCTTCATAGCTATAATAGCTCCAAGCGAGCTGAGAGTGTCTTCATTGCAACAAGATTTTCAGTATGAAATTTCAGGAAAAATCATTGAAGGTTTTTAGAGTCAAGACAAGATTCATAAGTGAACCATCCTTCGATGAAATTACCTTAATATTGAATCCCTTACATTGATCACATACAGTAGAGAGTGGTGTTGGGTTCAACAGATGATCTGTAATTAAACAAATTGAAACAGTTATTATCGGTAGCATGAATCAAGATATTACAAACTACTTCATACATTTCAGGACAAAACCATTCTAAAAACTTGGCTCTAAATTAAAAATAATAATCTGTTTAACAATAAAAGTAACTTTCCTATTAATCAATCTTGAAAATCAGGATATGGGGTAAACATATTTAAAGGTCAGAGGGTGATTTAAGCCCTTCCCATAACACACAGCAACATATCAGTAGACCCCATGGAATGTTAACTAAGGTCCATCCACTACTGCATTCATTTGTATGGTAAACAGTTTGAATTTACTCTATTTCAAACTGTATTTTGGGAATGAAAAACTTTGTCCAACTCAGGTTTGTTTGCATTGATATCAAGCTGTGATTATCCTCTTTCTGAAGGTCCTTTTCATTCACAGTTGGACAAACTAATAAATTATCTATAGCAAGTTTTCCATCAGTAGTTTCATCATATAAGTCTATGCAGTTGGTTCATTCACTGTTGTTTGTAAGCTGTGGAAATAGCAGTTTGAATTGAATGGTGGGAAGGGCTTAAATCAACCTCTGTTTAAAGGTTATCCTTATTTACTCAGAGGGTGATTTAAGCCCTTCCCATAACACACAGCAACATACCAGTAGACCCCATGGAATGTTAACCAAGGTCACTCCACTACTGCATTCATTTGTATGGTAAACAGTTTGAATTTACTCTATTTCAAACTGTATTTCGGGAATGAAAAACTCTGTCCAACTCAGGTTTGTTTGCATTGATATCAAGCTGTGATTATCCTCTTTCTGAAGGTCCTTTTCATTCACAGTTGGACAAACTAATAAATGTTCTATAGCAAGTTTTCCATCAGTAGTTTTACATATAAGTCTATGCAGCTGGTTCACTCCGTGAGCTGTTTGTAAGCTGTGGAAGAGACTGTTTGAATTGTATGATGGGAAGGGCTTAAATCAACCTCTGTTATTTACTTAAACAAGGGCAAATTTCTACCTCAATTTATAATTTATTATCAAATACCATGTTATTCTCAGAATCACCAATCAGTCATGAAACTCAGACTGGGGCGGTAGGTAATCATCAGTGAATAACAAAATATGCTGTCCACCTAGCATGCAATCGTTGACCTCGCACTGGGGCAGAAGGTACTCATCAATTAAAAGTATCATTGGTAAAGCTCACTTGTTTTCACCGACACCATCAAAATCTTGATCTAATTAAAAACAAATTACCAAAAAGAACATCATTTATTTGCTATACTTTGTATTAAAGCTTTGCCTGATTGTCAAAGAAAGCCTAACCCTAACCGCCCTAAAGCTCACTATCAAAAATCACCAAAATGCGCCAGAGTCCAAATACGTCATAGACACGGGTTGCATATGGGAACGAAATCGCTGCCCGGGCAGCAGCCCAGTGGTGGCCAGCTAGTGATGTGCCTCGCTTGGGAAGTCACAAGGTCATGGGTTCGAATCCCGGTGAAAACATGCTTTTTTTCTCCTATGACGTAGTTGGACTTAGGCTAGAAAACGGAGCACCTTTCAATTCAGGGTTAGGATTAAGGCAAGATTTCAAACTAACCCTCGAAAAACATTAAGCAAATGTGGATACTTACCTCAACACTACTGCATACTTTTCAATGTTGGTAAACAGCTATTCTACAAACAAAATGGACATTAAGCAAAACTTGTTAGAATTGACTTTGAACAGCAAAACACTGTTGAATTGCAATTTCAAATTCTCTTATTGCTAGTACTTTCAGAATAAAACAATACCTTCACAAGTTTCTGACATGCAATGTATTGCATAATATGCCTCATCAAATATTGTTTGCCAATGTACTGCAGAACTGTCTAAAACTTTCCAGGTCGTTTCAATGCCCAACCGCAAAATGAAAATTACAATGAATATTTTTTTTAATCCAATTCTACTTTCATAGAATTGGAGTATGCCTTGATAATAAAATAAGTCAATCTGAAAAAGGTAAAAAAAAATGGCGCGTTTAGTTTTTTGCTCATGCTGTGAGCAATGCCCTGAATTGTGCATGTACTAAGTTTAATTTCAAATGAATTTTCTAAATGCACCATTTAAAATTTAAGGCACACAATTTTATCTTTTATAGATAAAATTAAGGCACACAATTTTATCTTTTATAGTTACAATTCTTCCTCATTCAGTTTCAGTTTTGCAACGCTACAAATCCTCCTCAGAATCACCAATCAGTCACGGAACTCAGACTGGGGCGGTAGGGAATCATCACTTAGGTAATCAAACATGCTACAGAGTTGTTCATTGCTAATCAACAACGATGCATCCATGCGTCTGCGTATTTTTTATCGCGCGAGGGTGGCTTTAGCCACCCGAGTGTGATAAAAATACGCCGACGCATCGGATGCAGAGTTGTTGATTAGCGATGAACAACTCTGTAGCATGTTTGAATACCTTTCAACAACGAAGATCTTTCTGAAAAACGTATAATTAAATTCTAAATGTTTTCAATTTAACAGAGATTCATCTAAATGAAAAATACTTTGAGAAATCTGAAGCAAAAAAGTTTTTAAATGATTGTTGCTTTTTAGTTTTCAACTGCTCCCAAGCGCCAGTCCTTGCACGTACTCAAGTTCCCGACGCGCAATGAACAGTGCGCCGATTTATGTGCACTGCGTAAACGCACCCCCGTGTACGCTGTGCCGTGCGTGACGCGCTTATTTGAATATCAACTGTGGATTCATCACAAATCAACAACGGTACGCTCCTGTATAAGGAGATACAGTGAGTTGTTGAATGGTGGATAATACCAGTAGCAAAAAGGAAGCAGGAATTATCTTGTATACATTTCAAATTTCTTTTTAAAAAGGTCTTGTTTTCTAATTTTTATTAAGAACTCACCATGAATACAGTCCTTGTCAGCTGTACTGTGTCTTGGCAAATCTGAACGGGGGAAAAAAATGGTTATTATAACTTAGTAAGTTTGAACTTAAATGAGCTTCACAAAAAATTGGATTAAAATGATTGGAAGATTCAATTATGTTAGATTCCATCAGTTTTGCATTACCAACAAAGAATATCATATCTTTGTTCATTTAAATGTTTTCTGCATTGCAAGTAACTACTGCCTACAGTATACCACAGGTTACCAATCTATGTAATATTGTATTTAAATCATCTGACCAAAATTCTTTTTATTATTCCACCTCCTATTTTTAGTTTAGTTTGCAACGCTACAAATCCTCCTCAGAATCGACCAATCAGTCACAGGATTCAGACTGGGGCGGTAGGGAATCATCACTGGTGGATAATACCAGTAGCAAAAAAGAAGCAGGAATTATCTTGTATACATTTCAAATTTCTTTTTACAAGAACTGGTTTTCTAATTTTTGTTAAGAACTCCCCATGAATACAGTCCTTGTCAGCTGTACTGTGCCTCAGCAAATCTGAACGGGGAAAAAATGGTTATTATAACTTAATAAGTTTGAACTAAGTGAACTTTGTTAAAAAATCGGATTAAAATTATTGGAATATTTAATAAGATGTTAAGTTCCATTAGTCTTACACGGGGTTCCTTCACCTTTCGCACAATTAAATTCCATGACTTTCCATGACTAAATTGTGAAAAATCAACAACCTTTTTCAGATAAAAGGGTTGTATATTAAGGGTTGTTCCGTCTATCACGTACCATGTTTACCCAGACTAACCGTCATTCTGATTATTTTTTTTCTTCTCTGAAAAATAAAATTCAATGACCTTTCCATGACTTTTACCCATTTTCACCAAATTTCAAGACAACTGGAAGTTGAAAATTAAATTCCATGACTTTTACAGGTTTTTCATGGCCCACAGGAACCCTGCTTACATTACCAACAAAGAAAATAAAATGTTTTCTGTATTGCAAGTAACTACTGCCTATTTGATTCATCTGACTGAAAATCTTTTTTATTATTCCACCTCCTATTTTTAGTTTAGTTTGCAATGCTATAAATCCTCCTCAGAATCACCAATCAGTCACAGAACTCAGACTGGGGCGGTAGGTAATCATCACTGGCGGACAATACTAAGTAACAATATGGGTGGGTGGGCCGAGGAAAAATTAAATTATAAAGCCTACAATTGTACAACTCACCATGAATATGGTTCTTGTTATCTTATACAAATCTGCAAGAAAAAATAAAAAATAAAATCAATATATTTCATTTAGGCACAGGATTCCAGAACCTTTAAAATCACTCAAGCTTTCAGAATAAACAATTTTATCTTCAGATATTTCAGACATATGCTTGTCTATATTGTTTGATTCATCATTAAGGAAGGGAAGGGATCCCAAGTTCAGTTTTGCAAGATCATACAACCATTAAAAAATACTCAGGATAAAATAATGGCTACTTTTTAACAAAAGTTCTAAAAATAGGCAGCAAAAAAAAAAAGAATTTCCAGCAGATTTTCTGTTGAAAAATTTGATCGCCTTAATCAATTTCGTAAGGTGTCATTTTAAATCTTAGAAAATGCTGTAACAGATGAAATGATAAAACCAAAATTGATATTATCTGCCAAGTGCACCCTTTCGATTTGAGCCATCACATTTCATCATGTTGTTCAGATTCAAGACAAAGGGTATAAATTCTGTTATTTTTAAGCTTGTCCCTTATTACACTTCTTGATGACAATATCAAAAATTGGGCTTCTTAAAAAAACCTCTATGCATATCAAAAGCTTAAATTTCTATGAGCCGGACAGTCACTTGATTTAATTGGTTTAGTGCTCAGTCAAGTACTGAAAATATTTAGTAAAGGTTACCAGGTAAATAGGTTTTTCATCCAACAGCTATCCTCAAGAGATTGTATCAATTAATAAATTGATTCCCAATTGCATAAGTTCAAAACATGTGACAAGACTCTTCTTGAAGAGATTCATCAGGACTGTTATTGAAACATAGTATCATGATTTTCATCATATCTAGTCCAATATATTCCACTTACTTGCGGACGTTTCGTCCAGCTGATTTAATCAACACTGATGGTGAAGTGACAAGTCAGCTATCACAAATCATGCTGTAGATCACAACCACGTAATTGACTGGGACAATACGGCAATTGTAGGCAGAGAGAGTGATTGGTATAAACGTTGGATTAAAAGGAGGCCATTACGATCAGAAAACAGGACAACACCATGAACAGGGACGAGGCCCTGTCAACCCTTCGTTTTCTGAAATATTTTATGCTCTGTAACTCAGCAACGGATGATTAAATACTAATAAAAGTATATATTTCTAGAAGCGGATTTGCATACTGAACATGATGGTGAGGTCATTTTTGGACCAAAATGTGTCATTTTGGCCCTAGGTCCAAAAATCATGTTTTTTGGTCCAAAATTTTACGGGAAAGCTAACTAAATTTTGCTTAGGTGAAATTTTGAACCATTTTACTTTTTAGAATCTAGAAAGCAAAATCTAGGACCGCTTTTTTCAATTTTTTGATTTTTTTCTTAGTTTTTGAGATATTGTCAAAAATTGGTCCAAAAATTTCAAAAATCCCACTGCTGACACAAATTTTGGTGTCAGCAGTGGGATTTTGACCTATTTTTGGCAATATTTTAAAAATGAAGACAAATATCAAAAATTTGAAAAAAGCGTTCCTAGATATTGCTCTCTAGATTTTAAAAAGTAAAACAGTTCAAAATGTTACCAAAGCAAAGTGTAGTTAGCTTTCCCGTAAATTTTGGGGCCAAAAACACGATTTTTGGACCTTTTTTGGACCTTAGGGCCAAAATTTCACATTTTGGTACAAAAATGACCTGACCAACGTGTTCAGTATGCAAATTCACTTCTAGAAATGTATACTTTTATATGGATTTAATTATTCATTGCTGAGTTACAGAGCAAAACCAATTTCTGAAAATAAAGGGTTGACAGGGCCCTAAGTCACATTTTTGACGATCTACTGAGGAAATCATCTGGCAACCTTGTTTGCTAAGCAAGTCAACAAGAACCGAGCACAGAAGATCGTCACTTCAACATCAGTGTTGATAAAGTCAGCTGACGAAACGTCCACAAGTAAGTGGAATATATTGGACAAGATATGATGAAAATCATGATACTATGTGACAAGACTGTTCAAATTAAAATTAGAGATAGCAATGTATGAGTATATTGTCATAAATGAACATGGGACCTTTCAACTTGAATCTTGGAGGAATCACCGATTGTTTCTCTTTTTAAGGTCAATGGTTAATCTAAATTATGTCATTAATTACTTGTTTACTTAAACAGATAGTTCAGATAAATGGCACTGCTTAATTGATTTTCGAAGTTCAGGACTAAAAAATACATGGCGAGTGTCATTTTTTTCTTGCTCAGAAACATATTTTGTAATCAAACAATTTCATACGAACGAGACAATTTAGCTCATCATAGCAAGACACTTTCTATAAAAGATCCCAAACTGAACCTGCGCATCAAATCGTCATTCATTCCTGTACAAAACTAGCACTACTAAAAGATCCCGAACTGGACCTGCGCATCAAATCGTCATTCATTTCCTGTACAAAACTAGCACTACTTAGATTTGACTGCTTACCACAAAATCAAACTCATCCAACCACATCCAATGTCAAAAACTCTTCTTTACTCTTGATCCTAAAATGTAGAGAAATTGCAACATGTTATTATATTATCCAAAGAGGTTGGAAAACAATTTGAGTTTCATTTAATTTTTAAAGGTAACACAGGTATAACGTACCGCATCATGTAATAAACTGTCCATTTCCTCAGTAAATATTGCTCAGATACAAATAATAGGGAACAAAAGTTCTTCAGCGTTCTAAATGAACTCTAAGCGAGCTGAGTGTATCATCATCGCAATCACCAAGGGACAAAATGTATTCAAATTTATCTTCTAAACTTTCAAAGTACAATACCTTTCACGAACAGTTGTGAATGCCCACCCCTCTATTATGACACCATAGATGAAAGGCAAAATACTGATTGTAGTAACTCATTCTTAGTCACAAATGAATTGTGATTTCAAACATGTCAATGTTTCAATATTTCATGGAATAAGTACACCACTATTCAAAAATATACACAACTTCAAACTAAAGTGGAGGGAGTGTTCATGCACCATATAAGACCTAAAAAAAAGAACTGTTTGATTGGCGTAAGCCGACCGACTCTAAATATTTTTATTTTTTTGAGCATGGTAAAAAACCTCCAAATTAATGGGAATGATTCATATGGAGGCCCGAGATATGGCTTGCAGGACATTCAAAATGACAAATAAAATATGTGTTACAGAAAATATAAAAATGCTTTTGCAATGTGTGTCGTATATTTTGTGTTCTTGTATGTGAAACATGGACTTAAAATTCTTTTTTTTTAATCCGACCTACCTACCCTATTTTTTTTCCATGTTACGCCAATCAAACAATTATTTTTTTAGGCCTAATGTACATTAAGAAATGAACTGTATCACAACTGTCAATTACTTTCTATAAGGAGTACCGTACCCACACATAGCGCGGACCCTGCTAGTTGACTGAACTCCCTAAAACACCCAGGGGCCAAATACTATTGATTCAAGTTTGGTTGAGGTAGGGTCAAGGATATGAAATTATAGCTGCAACCATGGAATGACATGGGATGACCTTAGGTCAACTATCCTGTCACCTTTGTGCCTTGACCTCAAAATAACCTTGGGATGACCTTGACCAGACTCCCCTTAGAATACATACATACAAACATCCTGTAAATTATAGTATGATAATTTAAGGCTACTGGTCAATCGGATATCTGGTTACCGTACCTTAGATCAAACAATATCAAACTTCAGAATTTAATATACCTTTAGAATCGATATCAACATCGTGTTTACTGGACCATGGCTACCTGAAATCAATGGTATGTACATACTGGAATAAGTGGTGCTAATAAAACTTGTTGTTCCTTACATTACCCAAAACATACAGCAAAATAATCAGAGAGATAATCATCAATGACTTATATCAGTACAGGTCTGTGTGTGGTTTTTCATCATATCAATTTGCTGTATAGAGATATTTAAAATTGCATCTAGATATGAACAGAGAACGCAACTTCCAACAAATTTGTGATCTTTCAACAGTGCGGGCATACATTTTGACCATTTCCAAAATGAAATTTTCCGTGTCAAAAGTGCATCCTTGGAAAATCACCAAAACAGTTGCAGCACTCAGAGGGGCACTGTAAAAATTCTTAGTCAATGAGAGTGAATTAACTTCCTCTAAGGAATAATTGGCCATCCATTATGAGACAATATATAACAGTGCATTAGCATTACGCGGAGTGGGCCCACGCGTTGAAAATAACGGCACGGTGTAGATATACGTACACATCTGACGCACAATTCTTTACTTGAATTGGAATGTTTTTAGTTAGAATAGGGGTATACGTTTAAATAGGGGTATCTACTGGTCAATCAGATTATGAGATATCTGGTTACCGTACCTTAGATCAAACAGAATGACTCAAGAATTTAAATCTACCTTTAGAATCGATATCAACATCATGTCTGCTGGACCATGGCTACCTGAAATCAATGGTATGTACAATACTGGAATAAGTGGTGCTAATAAAACTTGTTGTTCCGTAACATTTATCAAAAAAAATACAGCAAAATAATCAGAGAGATAATCATCAATGACTTATATCAGTACAGGTCTGTGTGTGGTTTTTCATCATATCAATTTGCTGTATAGAGAAATTTAAAATTGCATCTAGATATGAACAGAGAACGCAACTTCAAACAAATTTGTGATCTTTCAACAGTGCGGGCATACATTTTGACCATTTCCAAAATGAAATTTTCGTGTCGAAAGTGCATCCTTGGAAAATCACCAAAATAGTGTGCAGCACTCAGAGGGGCACTGTAAAAATTCTTAGTCAATGAGTGTGAATTAACTTCCTTAATAAGGAATAATTGGCCATCCATTATGAGATAATATATGACGGCGGGTTAGCGTTAGTGGGCCCACGTGTTGAAAATTACGGCGCGGTGTAGATATACATGTCTGAAGCACAATTCTTTACTTGAAATGGAATGTTTTATGTTTGAATAGGGGTACATGTTTGAATAGGGCTGGGGTACACGTTTGAATAGGGGTATACGTATATCTACTGGTCAATCAGATATCTGGTTACCGTACCTTAGATCAAACAGAATGACTTAAAAATTTAATTTACCTTTAGAATCGATATCAACATCATCGTGTTTACTGGACCATGGCTACCTGAAATCAATGGTATGTACATACTGGAATAAGTGGTGCTAATAAAACTTGTTGTTCCTCACCATTTACCAAAAAATACAGCAAAATAATCAGAGAGATAATCATCAATGACTTATATCAGAACAGGTCTGTGTTTGGTTTTTCATCATATTAATGTGCTGTATAGATAAATTTAAAATTGCATAGATATGAAAACCTGAACTATGTCGAGAGTTTCAACAGAGAAAACAACTTCCAACAAATTTGTGATATTTCAGTGGGCATACATTTTGACCATTTCCAAAATGAAATTTTTGTGTTAAAAGTGCATCCTTGGAAAATCACCAAAATAGTTGCAGCACTCAAGAGGGGCACTGTAAAAAAAATTTAGTCAATGAGTGTGAATTAACTTCCTTATAAGGAATAATTGGCCATCAATTATGAGACAATATATGACAGATCTAATATACACGGAGTGGGCCCAAGCATTAAAAATTGCGGCGCGGTGTAGATATACGCACACATCTGACACACAATTTTTTACTTGAATTCGTAATGGGCACCGTGGTCCCCTTCGGG
The DNA here is from genome assembly GCA_000969725.1 of Ophiothrix spiculata. Lineage (NCBI taxonomy): Eukaryota > Metazoa > Echinodermata > Ophiuroidea > Amphilepidida > Ophiotrichidae > Ophiothrix > Ophiothrix spiculata. Next base: position 40,957 of record JXSR01S046980.1, read on the forward strand.
GGCACCCATTAGGCCCTTCGCAATTAATTATTAGTTTCCTGTTTAAGATTCAAAAAAAGGGACGAGGTGACTTAATTATTAATTATTTTGCCGAATTAATTATCCGAATGTATGACGCATCCAAAACATAGCAAATGGTGGCAAAATCTACAAATACCAGAGTAATAGGGTGTATCCTAGTGTAAGCAAATTCAAAAACTCGGGGGCAATTTTATCAAAACTTGCCATTTTTCAAGGAGGAATTAACCTGTTAAAACTAGAAACAATTTCTATATATGTAAGACTAATGTATATGTGTAAATGTTAATTTACACTTTTGATCGCTGGTCCAAGACGAACAATTTGACACCTTAACCTTTGAAATCGGAAAAAGTTGAAAATTTGACATTTCTTTTAACCTTTAAACCCCAGAGAAAGGTTGGGCGACGGGGTCACCATGGACACTTTTGATTGCTATTCCAAGACGAACATTTTCACACCTTAATCTTTGAAATCGGACAAAGTTGACAATTTGACCTTCTCATTGACCTTCCTAAGAAAGGGTCGAACGACGGGGTCACCATTGACACTTTTGATCGCTGGTCCAAGAGGAACAATTTGACACCTTAACCTATGAAATCGGACAAAGTTGAAAATGTGACCTTTCTTTTGACCTTTGACCCCCAGGGGAAGGTCGGGTGACGAGGTCACCACTGACACTTTTGATCGCTTGTCCAAGACGAACAATTTGACACCCCATCCTTTAAAATCGGACAAAGTTGAAAATATGACCTGTCTTTTGACCTTTGACCCCCAGGGAAAGGTCAGACGACAGGTTCACCACTGACTACGTTTGATCACTGGTTCAAGACGAACAATTTGACACCTTAACCTTTGAAATCTGACAAATGGTTCCGGAGATATCCATCTTTTTT